>SKCR01036867.1:0-147177 GCA_019454045.1 Zanthoxylum bungeanum | reverse complement strand
TGTATTGGCCTGACTTGAAAGACAAGGTTGCCGGGTTGGCATTGGCACAAAGTCCATATGGTGGGAGTCCCATTGCTACAGATATTCTGCGAGAAGGACAACTTGGTGATTATGTTAATTTGCGAAAACTTATGGAGATTCTGATTTGTAAAGTGATAAAGGTACCTAGCTGTTCTGCCTTTTATTTAAATTTTATTTTATTTTCTCTGTTTTCTCTCTGTGGTTGTTTTTATGCTTTTTTTTTTTTTTCCTTGTCTAATATTATTTCTTGTATCAATCTCTTCAGTCTTTGTCGTCAAATTCTTATAATTACCGACATATAATATCTGTTCATTTATCATAATGATTTTTTCGTTTTTGGTTCTTTCTTTTCTTTGGCGGGTTTGGATGGGTTCTAGAAACGTAGCAGGTTCTGTACTTCTATACCAGAATGAATTTACATGATCATTGTCAAATGCTGTCTCAATAGAATCATAGTCGGATTTAATTTCTTCTTAACCGTTTTGTTTTGCTTATCATCTGCAACTGTGAAGGGTGACCTGCAAGCTTTAGAAGACTTGACATATGAGAGAAGGATGGAATTTTTGATAAAACACCAACTGCCTAGAGAACTTCCTGTTGTCTCATTCCACACGGAAGCCGGCATTACTCCTGCAGTCCTTGCGACTTTATCTCATGTTGCTCATGCAGAGCTACCCTCCCTATCAGCAGACCAACCTGCAAAACTCCCAGTGGTAATCCCCCTTGGTGCCGCAATGGCAGCATGTGCTCAGCTGCTGCAGCTCAGGTACGGTGAGAAAAGTGATGGACTTGTTACCTGTCGCGATGCCATAGTACCTGGATCTATTGTAGTGAGGCCAAATCGTAAACTAGACCATGCTTGGATGGTCTATTCTTCATTGAACGATGATACCACCGAAGCAGATGCTTCCCAAGTGTGTGAAGCGCTCTTGACTTTGCTTGTGGAAGCCGGCCAGAAGAAGAGGCACGAACTTGCAATGAAAGATGAATGACACGTATTATTCGAACTCGCTCGTCTCACCATATCATGTGTTTTGTTGTACGTTATGATTATTCATTCTGTTCTTTCAGCCAACATGACTTCATTTTAATTGAAGTCCAGCTTTTGATTATGTACAGAAACTTGGATAATAATTTTTTTTCTCAAACTGCTCTAAGCGTGTAACAACAAATGACTAGTTAGATATTTGGAAGCCAGAGCTCTTTCTCAAATTGGCTTGTCTCAAGTTATATTAATTACATAAATATATCAGAATAATGATACTAATATAAATTTAAAACAAATTGTTCCAAAGAAATAACAAATTTTGAGTTATTTTAATATTAATTTGATTACATATTTTCTGTTTTATGATCTAATTTTGATTCTAAATATTGAAGAATCGAATTGAATCTACACTAATATAACCCATTCCTAATCCGGAATTAAATTTTCAGTTCGGTTCCAAGCGTCCAGGTTCCCCTACTTATTATTGTGACGGTGCGAGTCATTTTTCATTTTGATTTGTTTTAAAATGGATATGAATTTAAAAATATAAATGGATAAATATGAATTAATTTATTAAACGAATCAAATATCATTTTATGGTCATTTTATTCTGGATTCTATTATTACTTCCATTTCGTTGATTGTTATTTTTCCATCTGAGAATTTATTGTTAATTACCACATATAAATAATGTTATCTAAAATTATGGTGGTATATATATATATATATAACTATTTATTAAGTATTTATTTATTAAACGAGTCAATTATGAATAATGATAATATAATAATTTATAAATTCGATTCATCAACTTGTATAATGCCCAAATTGCCCTTCTAACATTTCCATAATCCCAAACTCCCTCACTTTGCCCGTTCGTTCTATTTTTTTCGAGCTTGTAGAGACGCAGAAAGAGAGATCAATTACGTTCCTTAAAGCAAAGATTATATGAACGGACGATGCCGAAAAATGAAACCTTGTGGGTTGTTTTTTGTTTTCTTTTAAAGAATTAGGGTTTTGGAGTCGAAAATAAGCGTTCTTTCTGGGCTTTGAATTAGGGTTTCGGTAAATTTACTATTCCGTTTGTAGTAAAATAGTTAGGGCTTTTGTTTAGTTGATTTTGATTAACAATTCAGTACGGACTTTTAGTGGGTCCTAAAGAAAGTGAATTTGACATAGAGGGAGATTTTAGGGTTTGGTGTTGGTTTCAATGGAGAGTACTGGTGAGCCAGACCGAAAACGGCGTCACTTTAGCTCCATATCGCCAACGGCTGCTACGGCTAAGAAGCAACCGTTCTTCCCTTCTTCTGAGGATAAAAAGGTATTAATTTTATACAAATTTCCGTTTTATAATCGATATCATGTGTGATTTGTTATTGATCTAATTAATTTTGTTGATCACTTATTAAATTTCAGATTTTAGTGTCTGTTGAGTACTTGATTGGATTTATTTGTCTGTTGGTCTGAGGTTGTGAAGACAGTAGAAAGTTCATTCTGCATTTTTGGTTATGTTTTTATTATTGATTATGATATGATATACATTGCAGCATTTGTTAAATTTATATTGTTGGTTTGTTGTCTACGTCATGAAATGGGTGTGTATATTTGATTAAAAACTTTGACTCCATTGTTACTTTATGAATGTAATTGATTAGAAATTCTGTGCTGGAAAATGTCATATATATATATACACTAGTTTTTGCCCGTGCCTACGGCACGGTGTTACAGTATTTGCTTACAGAGTTAAATGATTTTATTTTTTAATTAAATGATGCCTGTGTCTACGGCACGATGTTACAGCATTTGGCCGTGCCTACGGCACGGTGTTACAGCATTTGGCCGTGCCTACGGCACGGTGTTACAGCATTTGGCCGTGCCTACGGCACGGTGTTACAGAATTAAATGATTTTATTTTTTAATTAAATGATTTTATTTTAACTTTCTATTTTTTAATCTGAAAATTTTTGAAATTTTTTGACCATTTCCATCAATCAATTCACTCTCTTTCCTCCAATTACCAATGAAATGATCTGGGCCGTCAATTAAGCCACATAAAGAGAGCCGTTGGATACACTCTCTTTCCTCCAACACCATTCTCCTTTATTATATAAATATATATATATGTAGTTTTGACCTCATACAAGATTTCATTTATGATAAATTATTAGTTTTATTCTTTATCTCTTTCTTTTGTGCTTCTTTGTTCTTATTAAGAAGGATGGTGACATGTGTTAAACATCACAGATTCTTGAGTTGTGTGCGCATATGCATGCCATCATGTGTGTTTTGGATAGGTGGGTTGTTGCTTGTGGAAATTAGGTTGTCGCTGCTTTGCTTTCTTTGTTGGAAGTAAAATGTTACCGCTGATGTCTTGAATGAACATCTTATGCTCAATTAGATGGTCATTGACCTTTGAAACTCTTAATTTTTGTTCCTTCCCATTCACTCCTTTTAATTTTTTTTTTCCTTCCTGTTTTTCTCTTCTATTTCTGGTCAATTGCTTTATGCTCATGTCATGGCCTTGTGTTATATGATTAGTCTTGTTAGGGAGCCTGTTCTATTTCTCTGTATGTATTTGCTTGTTTCTGAACTTTTTATTAATTGCTATATTGTAATCTCCTGATGATATGATTTCTGGTTTGGATGTTCTGCGGAGGGGAAGCATATGTTTGCTGAGTATTTTTGACATAACTAATGTGATCTTTGTTCAACTTGTTTGTTTTATTTTTTTTTCGCTTTGATAATGCAGATCGATACCGCTGTTCTTCAGTTTCAAAATCAAAAGCTTGTCCAAACATTAGAGACTCAGAAGGTTGAGTATTCTGCTCTTGAGAATAAGTTCACTCAACTCAACGAGAGGCAACAGCCATATGATTCCACATTAAAGGTGGTGAATAATTCTTGGGAGGAGGTAATACCTTTGGTCATCTTTTACTCTCTTTGATATGTTTGATGATTAAACAATAGATAAACAAATAAAAAAAAAACGAATAACATAACGAAAAGAAAATGAGACTATCTGCAGTACCTTTTAGCTTTATGTACAGTATTTTATATTACTGATGGGAAATTAACTTTATGCTTTTAGCTGATCACTGATTTGGAATCATGTTCCATGCGAGCAAGAGAGTCAAGCAGTGGACAAGATTCTAGATGCATATCGATCTCAGAGGGTGAAGATCATCTTCTATTTATTTCTCCCCCTATTTTTATTATTCTCTAATGAACTGCTTAATTTAATTGTGTACTTTGAATTTCTTGTCAGATGTGACTCCTTATCCTTCCCATGATGCTTTTCTTAGTCGGCTTATGGAAACAGGTGCTACTGAAAGTTCCTCTGCAAATAATTGCCTGAATCAGATGGAAGAAGATAGAGAAACTGGCACTGTAAAGACTAAGAGCATCTTATGTAATATAGTAGCTGCTGTTGACAACCTGTGGCATTTGAAGGATGGATTAAATGTTAGAGTTTTTAAAGACCTTCAGGATGGTGGTAAGTGTTTTGTGGTAGAATGTTATGGTGTAAGATCTCTTTTGACTATTTCCTCTGAAGATTTATTACCCATTTCCCCGTGTAAACCTCTTCTTTTTCTAGGCTCATACAGGCAAAAGGCATCTAATGACTTATTAGAGGTTCAGAATTTGAGATTAGCACTAAGTGATCTTCATTTGAAGCACAAATCATTAGCAAGGGAATTGCAAAGCCGGCAAGATATTGATGCAAAAGATAAAGCGGAGCTTAAACGTTTAAAAGGTAACCATCTAATATCTATGTGGGTTTTGATCTAAACATTTGAAGTTAGACCCGATGGCCAAATGCATCACACGTTTTTAGATATTTAAGCTATGTAATATTTTTATATTTGCTATATGCATACACACCCTCTTATTTATTTGTATAAAGCAACTCATTTTGTGCTAGTTTGGCTGTCGTACGAAAAATATAAGCAGTTAAGATTATCTGCTCTCTGATTATGTTGTACCTCAGTGTAACCTCTTATCCATGGTGAACTTTCTATTTTTTATTTTTCTAGAACCTGCATTATTTCCTCTTTTTTTATTCTGAGATAAATGATGTGCTGAATGCATGGTAAGGGTATATCCTAGTACAAGTTAAATAAAAAGGCACATACCTTTTATCATGCTTTTTATTTGTTATATGGCATCCTTAACTTCTGTCTCTGAAGCTTATCATATTAGTTATAGTTAAAAAAGATGTTATGAAAACAGATATCAGACTCATCAAGTTCCAGCCATTCTTACATTTTATTTTCTTATTTTTATTCATTCCCTTCTGAGCTGTCGAAATTATTTTCTGAATTTCCTTGGATTTTTTATGACATGAGTGGTTGGTAAATGATCTTTGATTTTTTCTTTCTAAAGGGGAGTTGGAGAGTGCGGTTACAGAATTAGAGGAATGTAATCGTAAACTGGCAGCTCTTAGAGCAGAAAGAGATGCGACAAAAGGGGCATTTTTCCCAATCTTAAACCTCGGGAATAAGCATGTTTCTGGTGATAGGGTCAGAGACGTACAAAGAGATCTGCGGGATATAGAGTCTGTTCACAAAGAGCTAATGGTAGTATATGATTTTTCATTCTCTTTAGTTTATGCTTGAGAAAATCACTTGATTTGGAAGAGTTGAGTATAATAATCAACATAAGCTCCACAGGACCAAGCTTCGCATCAACTGTTGGAACTGAAAAGTCTTCATGATCAGAGAATAAAAACACTCCAGCAGTTATATAATTTGCAGGTTAGCTTTTAAGATGATAAATGTCTTTACTGATGATAAATGTCTGTACACTGTGTAAATGAATTCCATCTCATTCCAAATGATTACGTTCACATCTACTTCATCTGTAGTTTAAATTGAATGGGAATGTATGTGATTGACAGAACACGTTGAAGAGCGTGAAGTGTCTTTCCTCTTCCCAAGCTTTTCTCTCGGTGAAAAGTCAATTAGAAAAATCAAAATCAGAAGTTTTCAACTACCAGGCACTATTCGAGAAACTACAGGTTGTAACTGGTCGGTACTTTCATTTATGCCTTTTTCCGCCCTTTTTTGTATGGATCTGGTTCTGAAACTAACTGTACCTTTTTCCATGTAAGTTGCAGGTTGAAAAGGATAACCTTGTTTGGAGGGAGATGGAATTGAATATGAAAGTTGATTTTGTTGATGTTTTTAGAAGATCGTCAGTGGTTGCAGATTCTAAAATTGCTGATCTAGGGATAGAGATACTGAAACAAATTGATGAAAAAAAAAGTTTTGAAATGAGGCTGGAAGAAGCATCAAGAGAACCAGGTTTGAAAACATGTTGTGTTTTCCTTTGATCCTATTATATTGTTGCCTCATATCTGTTCTTTAATGCGGAAATTATGATTTAAATTCCTTGCATTTTAGGAAGAAAGGAAATCGTTGCAGAATTTACAGCATTGGTCTCATCGTTTCCTGAAGAAATGAGCACTATGCAAAGACAATTAAGTAAGTACAAAGTCACTGCTCTGGATATTCACACTCTACGAGCTGATGTGCTCTCTCTTACCAATGTTTTTAATCGGAAGGTGGGTATGTTTGCTGTTTGAATGAAACCTTATTCTTGAATTTGTTTGGCCAGCTTGAAGCTCTATTTTGTTTTTCTGTTTGGAACAGGTAAAAGAGTGTGAAACTTTACTTGCAAGTTCAGCTGACCAAGTTGCTGAGATTCATAAGTTGCAAGCTACGGTATATATATTTCTGTTACTTTTAGTCTAGGGAGTGTTGGTGAAATTTATGAATTTATGATCTGTTCAAGGCTGGAGGAAGTTAGTCTTGAGAGATATGAGTGCATAGGATATATTTGATTGTCTATGTCCTCTTTATGCATTTTCGTTGGCATAATAATCATTGTCAAATAGGAATAATATTGCATTGATAATTTCACTCTGATTTGTTAACAAAATGTCTTTTTCTTTCTAGAATTTATTTCCTGCAAGTGGTTCTTCGCCCAGTGTTTTTCCTTCTCTATTCTCTCTGCTCAGAGGCTCCAACTTAAAATCTGAGTTCTGTCTCCCTACCTTGTGAATTGTAATCTAGGATCACCTATTCAAACATGGAATTTGGTCTCAAGTAATTTTTGGAATATAGAAATCTTGCTACATTTTACTTTTTCAATTTTGTAGACCCAATCTAGCCTGCAATAAACTGCAATGGCTAATTTTTAACTTAACACTATCTTTTGACATTCTCGACTTTCATTGACAATGTTTGTTGCCTTTGAAGCTAAGAGGCGTGCTAATTTTCATTTTTTTGGTTTTTTATGCTATAGCATTGACATTTCCTATTATTTATTTACTTTTATTAATTCTTTGGTGCAGGTTCAAGATTCGGCAGATAGTAATTTGGAGTTGAGGTTGATTTTGGATATGTTTAGGCGTGAATCCACTGATGCAAGGTTAGCGAATATTCATTAATGTCGTAACCTTAGAATTCTTTTTAATTTTTCTGTTTTGCCTCCCACGTATTTATTGCTCTGGCCGCAAAAGTACTATAAAATGTTGAAATCATTAGTCAATTGGATCATTTTTGAAAGGACCGATGACACAATGACCCAATAACAAGAGCGGAACTCTACCAACTGAGCATATCCCCCGAGCCTATAGATTGATGCCTAATATCTTTCTACACACGGTAATGGTATCAGCTAACTGATATGGCCATGGTCTCACCATCTGCAACTACTGCTGTCTCAGTCGAAGTGTTGTCATCACTCTAATGTTTTTGTGGATTTGTGGTATAGCAGAGGGACCTGCATTAGTTACAGCCTTACAGGGGTTTTGCCGGTCCATCTTTTTTTTTTTTTTTTTACTTTGTAATGGGGTTGCAGATGATTACTGGTGGTTGATGTATGGTTTAAAATAATATAGTTGTGATTGTGACTGTAACTTGCAACTTCAGGGATGTCTTGGAAGCTAGGGATTTGGAATGCAAGGCATGGGCACACGTTCATAGTTTAAAATCCTCTCTTGATGAGCAAAGCTTGGAATTACGAGTTAAGATGGCCATTGAAGCTGAGGCCATATCCCAGCAAAGGCTAGCGGCTGCGGAAGCTGAAATTGCTGACATGAGACAGAAGTTAGAATCTTTTAAAAGGTTAATTGATATTGTTTATGGAATCGCCTTCTTATATCTGTTGGACCTTCTAATTTATTTAAGGTTTTAATATTTATTTTCCTGATGTTTTAGGGATATGGTTAGCCTTTCTGATGACTTGAAATCAAAAAATGAAGAAATTGAGGCGTACCTATCAGAGATAGAGGTTGGCTTCCTGTTATCTAATGTAGCTTTGTTCTCGTGTTCGACCAGCGTTTAACTAAGGTAGTTTGGTTTTCCTTTCAGACAATTGGTCAGTCATATGATGACATGCAAATGCAAAACCAACAGCTGTTGCAGCAAATTACAGAGAGAGATGACTATAACATTAAGGTAACTACTCTGACCGACTTTCTTTTTTTTTTCTGTATAGAAGGTTTGCTGTTAAAGGCGCCGCCTAAGTGGTGCTTGGGCTGGTTCAGCCGCGTAGGTGGCGCTTAGTTAATTTTAATTTTAAGTTATGGCTCTTTATATATTAGATATATTTCTGCATGTTTGACTTGTCCACCTGCACTTTGACTTGGTCAAAGGCACTTAGGCGGCGCTTGGGCAGGGAAAACTACCAAAAAAACTTGTCCCATCTACCGCCTTTGACATCATAGTACAAAGTACATGGATTCATATTCTTTTTCTTTCTTGCTGCTGATATTTGAACCAACAGGCTTTTAATCACAATGTTTGACCAAATTTTAAACTGATGGTCTGAATGCTAGTGTTTGAAGAGGTAACTTTGTCACCAGCTTTATCCCATCAATGGTTGGTGTATGTTGTAATAAGAATTGTGAACCATATTTCTCCAGATTCCATCAACATGATCCATATTTTATTTCTTTGGTGTTTCCTGCTCTGTAATACATTTGTGGGGGCTGTATTGCATGTTAATTATTAGAGATATGGGATAATTTTGCTAGTATGTTTGGGAGAGAATATATTTATCATTCTTAATGTTTGTGGGAGATTATTACTCCTTATTTCTTTGAAGAATTTTGGGCGAGAAGATACGTTTCCAACAGTTGGCATACTTGTTAATTTGAAATTACCATTTTGAGGAATTTTTTTCTCGGTTTTCTGATTCTTTAAATTCGTTGATGCATTAGCTTTTACACTACTATCAGAGCAAGCTTGTCAGCTGCCTCCTATATATTTTTTTCAACCATCTTACTGATTCCGGATGTGTCTATATTTATAGTGTATCTGTGTGGATATTAATTAAAGAGGGCAATCTACTTTTTGGGGATTTTTTTTTCCTTCATTTCTTTATTCGTTTGAACAAATTTGGACTACGCCCGATTACCTAAGAGGGTATATCATTCTACTGTAGGGCTAAATGGCTAATTTAATGTCATTTCTTATGATCTGCCTTGCTTGTGTCTAAAGAAAAATATGCCTATATCTTGAATTTTTATCCTCTCTTCAGACATTCTCATGACAATATCATCTGCTGTTGTGTTGAGGTTAAAAGGGAATTATATTTATGAACCTATTATATATCTGGAGCAACAGTTTTGTACTTTCTCCTGCAGAAATTGACCTCATCATTTTTGCTGTTCCTTTTCAGCTTGTTCTAGAGGGGGTGAGGGCAAGACAGCTGCAGGATGCTCTACTCATGGACAAACGTACGATGGAAAGGGATATTCAGCAAGCCAATGCATCTCTTAATTTCTCTGACATGAAAGCTTCAAGAATTGAATACCAGGTAGGTCTGTGGGTTATTTTCAAATAGACTCTGGACTCATTTAAATATTTTAAATTATATGTTGATGCTTCCTTTGCAGTTGAGATTTTGCTTAGACCAGGCTCAGAGACTTGCTGAAGATAGATCACAAAATTCAGCTATTTTGGAGAATACACAAGAGAGATTGTCAGATGTGAAAAAATCATCTGTTCAAGTTAGGGAGTCGCTGGGAGAATCACAATCTAAGGTGTGTAAAAGTCGAGTGGCTCTTATGGAGCTGCAGATAGAACTAGTCAAAGAGAGGTAATGGTCCAATGTCCTTGCTTTCCTCTGATTCATTCAAGGTACGGTTAAAAAATTCGTCCTTTTTTTTTTGTGCAGATTTGACAAGAAAAGATTAAAAGAGGACTTGGAAGTTTCAAGGAGAATGGTTTCACGTCTTCAAGCCCAGACAGAGGAGTCATCAATTGTTGAAGAGCTCAAACAGGAACTTAGAGAGTACAGGGGAATACTCAAGTGCAGTATCTGCCTAGAGAGGCCAAAAGAGGTAAATATTTCAATGCAATTATGGTAATTTGTGGGATTTCATTCAAAGTTTAGCTTTGTAGGAGGTGATGGTGATTGAATTAACACAAGTTTGGGGAAATTTTGATGTTTGAAATTTATCATAGGAATGAACTTTTCTAGAAGTGTGAACAAACATTATTAGGGTTTGCATTCATAACATAAACACATATTTTAAATGAATCACTCTTGTAGCACAGTCGTCCATGTCATATCAACGAAATAAGGTTATCTAAGTTACATACTGTAGAATTTTTCCTATTTCTTTATTCCTTTATTTCTATATTTCTTGTAGCACAGTCGTCCATTCCTATTTCTTCACTCTGAAATGAATCATTGTAATGGGCATGATTATTCTTATTAATTCAAATTATTGAACTAAACTCTCCTTACCACATCCGCACATCCTTTAGGCTATTTTCTTTGGCTTATTGTTTTCACTCAGATTCATTCTATATCCCTCAGGTTGTCATTACAAAGTGCTACCACCTGTTTTGCAACCCATGTGTACAGAAAGTTATTGATAGTCGTCATCGCAAGTGTCCAAGGTGTGCTGCAAGTTTTGGCCCTAATGACGTGAAACCCGTTTACATCTGAATGGAAACTGTGGAACTTGTCTTCTACTGTTCAACAATAATACAGAGTCAATCTTCAGGGACATGTAAAGCCGCATGACTCAAAGGTTTGATATATCGATACCCACAGGTTCACATGCATTACATATTTGAGATTGTGAGGGGTGCCTTAACCAGTCCAATTACCAACCACGATTTTATCAGGGGGTCCTAGGATGTTAATGTGACGATATCTTTTGAAGTTACTGTATTTATGATGTTTTTACCCCGTCGATTTTCCTGTTTGGATCCCCTGGAATCTTTCGATTTATATTATTTGCAGATTTCAGAATTGATCAATGCTATGTTCGATGCCCATGGAGTTTTCATGTAAATATAATGAAATAAAATTTATGATGCTAAGCTTCAAAGAAAAGAAAAAACTGAGAGAGAGCAGATACTGGCTCGGAGCGTAGGATTTTTCCCTGATTTATTTTATGAGTTCTCTTTCAGTTAACAGCAATTTTGATTGCTTGGTGGTTAAGCTTATAATATGTTCGATCTTCAGTTTGTTTTGTTTTGTTCTTTCATAGAGCAGCATTGTGTATTAGTTGGGATATGTAAAACTTAGAGAGAGAGAGAGAGAGAGAGAGAGAGAGAGAGAGAGAGAGAATGGTATATAGTATTTGGAACTCTATTTATTTATTTATTGTTTTTTTTTATGACATTGTCTATGACATTTGGTTATTGTAATTCGGAATTTCAATTGAAATTTAGGAGTAAGAGCAATTCCAAAAAATTCTTCAATTATTATTTAGTTGTTTATTAGAAGAATTATATCATCAAAATTGGTTCCAAAAGAGACATTAATTGAGGTTTTTTCAAATTAGATTTTACGTTTCATTGAAATAATATAATAAAGCCTCTTCAATTTCATTAAAATAGTATTATATTATCTCATTCTTCTATTTACATTCTCTCTTTTCTATTAATATTATATAATTTTTATTACATTATTATCACTGTTCATAATTATTTTTATATTAAAATCATATAATAAAAGTGGATATTTTCAATTTGATTAAAATAATATAATCTTATTTTTATTTGAAAATTCTTCCGGAGGATGACTTATTTTTTAACTCTTTAATTTTCCAAAGTAACTAATCAAATAAGTCTTTGAAAAGTGAAATTAGATCAGTATTTTGGAGTTGTTCGAAGAGCAACTTAAGAGACTTTTCAAATATTATTTAGTTGGTAAATATAAAAAATTACATCATCAAAATTGGATCTAAAAGAGACATCGATTGATGTTCTTAAAATCAGATTATATATCTCATTTTTCAATATTGAAGATTGACTCATCTCTCTTAAAAAATTATTATAAAATATTTTATTTCTCTTTCACTTTATTGTAGTGGCAGTGGTTGGAGTTATTAATAACTATTTATATATTAAAATAATATAATTAAAGTGAATCTCATTCAATTTAATTAAAATAATATAAATCTATTTACATTATCTATTTTTTTATTGATATTATATAATTTTTATATTACATCATCATTACTTATAATTATTTATTTATTAAAATCATATAACAAAATTTAAATAATTCTTTTGGAGTTATTCTAATATTTATTTTAAAGGGGTTATAGTAATATTTAGGTTGCGAAGGCCAACTTAGGGCATTGCTTGGATTTTGGGCTATAATACCGGCGTTAGTTTTTGTTTCGTACCATTGTAACTGAGAAATATGATGATTTTGATACCACTTATTACAAATCCATTAGCACTAATCAATCCTACCCCAAATTCACATTTTTTTCATCTCTCGCTTATTTATATAGTATTTGGTCCCGTTACATATGTATACAACTTGTTAGCCTAATTTTATACTTTTATCTCCCAAGAGGAAACAAATAAGCAGGAAGCTTACATGTGATTCTAATGGAAGCCCAAGTGAGACTTGTTTGCACTTGAGTTGTTTGTTTGCTGGCTGTAGTTTTGAATTAATCTTATTTGTTTGTTCTATTTTTATTGGCAATGTTCGTAACAAAATAAGTTCAATTGAGTTGTAATGAGTCTTGAAGATCTCGGAACAATTGGAAAAGTACTTGGACAAAATCTGATGGAGTTATCCAAGCGATGTTCACTTTTTTTGAATATTCCAGAAGATTTAGAGTTCAAATTGACATGAGGTCAGTTGCATTGGAAAATAGACTCGAAGACGATCACGTACATATAAAGAATGCATGATTTGGCTAAGGGACGAGAAAGTTAAAAGCGTTTTAAGTTGCCCCTGAAAACCAGTCCGTGACCCGCATTCGTGTGGCGTTCGTATTTTCGTTCGAACGTTTTGAGGCAGAAACTTTACGTTTGAATTGCGTCTGAAGTGCGTTCGAACGCCCCTGCGTAAGTAGGTTATTTTAGACACGTTTTTAAGTTAAAATAACACTAGGAAACCATTTCCTTTGCCCTACCTATATAAACAAACATTGAGCCAACTTCACAAGTGTTGAAAACACATTCATTTGAGCCTAAACACATTCTTAGTTTTCAATCTCTTTGTTTTCTCCTTGAAGACTTCTTGTTCTTCTGTCTTCTTTGTTTTGGTGAAAGCGTTCTTTGTTAAACCATCAACACAACAAACCCAATTTCCTAAACCTTCAGAGTTCTCAAGGAGGAAGATTGACAATCGGAGTTCCGGCGTTCAGAGTTGCAGAGTTGATTCACTCATAGACTTCATAGGTTCTGAAGAAAACCGTGGGGTACGGGCTCGAGGAGTTATTCGAGTTCTTGCAGTCTAGAGGTACTAGAGTCGGTAGAGTTGCCGCCATAGGTCTTTTACCATCACTGTAAGTTTTTCTCATATAGTGGATTTTGAGTCGGTAGCCGAGATGCCCGAAGTGATTTTTTACTCGCACGAGTTTCTCACTTCGTCATCGAAATACTTGTGTTTATTTTGTGTGGTTGATATGTATTTTATGCATTATTATTTATAGCTTGAACATTCTGCAGACTGTGCTCGATCATTGACCTGTTAGCTATGGAAAGAAGCCAACCTTTAAATTGTCCTCCATTCTTTGATGAGACTGAATATTTGCATTAGAAGGTTCGCATGAGAGTGTTCCTTAAATCCTTAGATGAGAGGGTTTGGATGACAGTAGGGTACATGTGAAAACCTCATGTAGTTATGGTTGATCGGGTCACTTCCTCCGAAGATAAACCGACCAGGAACAAAGATGAATTTGACGCTAATAGGAACAACAAGATAATTAATGTTATTCATGGTGTTGTGTGCTCGACTGAGTTTTGGAGAATCTCAATGTGTGGTATAGTCAAGGATGCATGAGTCATCCTGCAGACTGTGCATGAGGGCACATGTCTGTTAAAAATAATAGACTCCAAGATCTTGCTGCTAGGTTTGAGGTTGTCAGAATGAAAGATGACGAGACTTGTTTGCTGGCTGTAGTTTTGGATTAATCTTATTAAAAGAATCTCAGATTAACATGTAGTTATGAGCTCGATTGTTAGTCAGAAAGTTTAAAACTTAGAGGTGTTTTTTTATCTGTATCACTCAAATATTTGGCCTCTAATGGTGATCCACACAATTAGAGAATCAATGTCGTCTCTTTAGCCTTATCGTGTTAGTGTCCCTTCTTGAATATTAGTTCTTGAAGATTTAGTTGATTTGCGTGTTTAGGGTTTGTGCTTTCTAGACGCTTCTTTTAAGAGTCTAGATACTATTAATCTATTTAGAAAATAGAGAGAATTATTTTCTAAAGCTTGTTGGGATGATATTTTTCATAATAAGATCGTGATGAAGCAATGTGCCACACAGACATCGATAATCACGCAGCCAACTCTCTCATATAATTACTTAGAATGAAGTAATCAATTTACAATTGAACTCTATTTCACTTGCCTTAAAAATCAATTTCTATATCCTCTCTTGTAAATCAAGCCAAGGCTAGCAATAATATCTTGGAATATCATGCCAATAATTACTAGAATATTTTATGGAACCATAGGTTCAATGCACTAACATATCTCTTCATTTTTTGTATGTTGATATATTTTTTCATTATTAGGTCGAGTGCATTCACTAAAGCACAAATAGAATAGAGTGTCCAAACCATTGCATAAAAGTTTGGGTTGAACAAATATTGTACGTTCAGTTGATACAATTTCAGCATCAAAGTTCTTAGCTTCAATATCTCCAACTCTAAATCCTTTGATTAAATTATAGAGCATCGATCCTTTAGAACAATCTGCCTGGTGAGAATTATACATTTCATCAGCCTTTGGCCTAAGCAATTGAATTTTTTTAACAGATGGGATCTACGTATGGGTTTATGAAGATGGAATGGATCTCTGAAGGACTCTTCCTCTTGGGACAGAGGAAGGAGAAAAGGACTCATTGGATACTTTCTTTCTTAACTGCAACACAATAATGTACCTTTTGTGCAGGCCTCCACATATTTTAAAAAAAATTATGTTTATCAATAGAGTTTGTATATTTAATAGTTTAAATTGCATGTTCAATGGTCAAAATTACATGTTTGAACTCCAATAGTATTTGATACCCTTAGATATCATAGACGTGCCCTAGAATAATAAGTGATCACTACGATAATATTTATAATTAATCAATATTTTAAAGCAGCTTAAAAAAAGGCCAACACTCAGGGGGTGATCCTAGGGCTGAGCCCTAAGGCCAGTCAATGGATGAATGCTATACATCTCGAACCCACAGTGTGTATAACAGTTAAGTCAAAGACACAGCTGTCAGGATTTGAACCCACACACAAACCTCAGATACAATTCGTGTGCGATTTGGAGGCTCGTCCTAAGACTAACAACGCTAGCCCTTGTTGTTATTTTGAGTAATGATACACTCACACACACTTTTACTTAAAGTTTTACAAACTCTCTCACGGTGTAGCTACAGTGAGAGAGTTTATAAAACTTTAAGTAAAAGTGTGTGTGAGTGTATCATTTTTGGGTTATTTTAAAGCAGCTTAAAATAACCTGAAATTAACAAAAATGATACACACACACTTTCACTTAAAGTTTTACAAACTCTCTCACTGTAGCTATAGTGATCTACAGTAAATCACTGGTGAAAGTGTGTGTGAGTGTATCATTACTCTGAAATTAATAAAGTACTCTTTAGTAACCTATCATTAGATTCTTCGTGTCTTCGGCCAGTCATTGTCAGTCATATCATGCCTTAAGACAGAGATGTTGGCTTCTTGTTTAAAAGATTTTTTATGTTCCTATTTTTTTTTTTTTAATTTTTTTTTAAAAAAAGAAATATTGATCACGAACCAATCATTCATAATTTTATATATTATCACATGCAAATATGCAATATTAATGTGCTTAATGTAATCATTAATAACCCCTTTAAAGACAATTAAGCCTTGATTCACCAGTTGCAATGGACGTATCTTTTTTTAAAAAAAAAAAAAATATATAATTACTGATGCGTCGGTCAAGATTTATATTGGTTCAGCTGGTGGAAAATATTCAGCTTCATATGAAATTCAAAAAATGTATTAATTCTTAAACTCAATATGTAAATTTTACCATGTGTTAGCATTGTAGGAAAAAACTGTATTAAAAAAGAAAGAAAGAGCCACAGCACTATGAAATCCTAAGTCTATATAGCCTCCAGATGTTTCTAATATATATGATCAGAGTTAAAGATGATAATAGGTTTGGATGGTAGGGATTTATAAATTCCGGTATTGTATTGATTATAAATTCAAGATAAAAAATATCCCTGAATCCCATTTAAATCAGGAAGAAAAATTATTCATAATCGCAAATCAAACAGTTTGAGATCCCAAATCATGTATCAAATAATAGAGATCCCGAATTTCAATTGGAATTTAAAATTTCCTGTCATCGCTAATAATAATATGCATGTTTAAAGTATTAAAGATCGCGTTTCAAGTGATTTAACTTTTCTTTTTGGTAAATGAAAGAAAAAGAAAAACTGATGAGTTGTTACAAACATTTTTCAAAAGATTCCAAAATCAATATCATCCCATGTCTCTTCTTTGGTCACATTCAATAACAAGTTGCATAAAATTGGAACAGAGATGCATTGATAACAAACAAATTAACCCAAATGATTATGTATTTGTGGGCTCTCAAACTATATGTATTACTTGTTAACCTAAGCAAAATCTGTGGGGGAAGCAGGAGATTATCTTTTGGCTGTTCCAAATTTTTTTAGGCCAATAAATAAATGAAATGTGGCCATAATGATGAAGAAAAAGAATATGAAAGGAGACAATAAAGCATATAGTGATGAACAAGTCAAATGAATAATAGGGCCATTTTTTTTTCTTGCTACATGTCACATTCACAAAATATAAACACATACATAAGATTGTTTAAAACGTTTGAAAATAACTTATTCAAATAATGTCACCTTCTTTTGAGTACCTACATGCATGTATCATAATTAATTTCTTCTGCCTAATCATATATGCTAGAGAAATTGATGAAATATCAATGTTGCCAAAAGATATTCCACTTCTCTATTTTGGTAGACAAAATAAAGAGAAAGAACTCATTGAAAAGAAATTTTATACTATATGTTTTTGATATTTTGAGTGTCTTTATACCCATAAAAATAAAAGTGTGAAGCCAACTTAATTTAATTTTTTAAAATTATGACAGAAATTTTGAGCCACGTAATTTAATTATAGATATTGAAAGTTAAAATAATATTTAATTGTAACACCCCATCCGAGGCAAGATGCTACCGGTAGAAGACATGATTAACCTATCTCCATAAGCCTCTAAATTTACAGAAAATCGGGGATGATGTATCTTAAAATTGGACAACCTAGATCACAGTTAAGCATCAAAACAGAATCTCAGAAAAACATCAAACAAATAAAAGGACATCGGGTCCACACAAAACACATCGATATCAACAATTAAGGGCTCCATGCCAACAACATCAAACAACACTTAAGGGTTCTGTGCCCACAACATCAATGCAAATCAAATCTTTAACTTATTAATACAAACCAGCGTGCTCAGCACGACAACAACATAATAACAAAAGAACCTAAACCTCTAGGACTTCTCCCAGAACACTTGTGAGGGTGACTGCCGCTTAGGTGATCCACGTCTCGAGCATGACCTCCAAAGCTGTTGTGGTTGACCAATCTTGAAGTCAACCTGCAAAACTAGCAAACTAGTTTGGTGTGAGTTTTAAAACTCAGTAAGTAACCACGCTCATACTACAAACAAAACATACAAGTCAAGCATATCAACAATTTATCTGAATTACTAAATTATTACAAGTTCAGATTTATCAACTTTTTATTATCCTTATACTTTACCATGTCAAATTCTCATATCTACATATTCACATATATGTCAATCTATTATCCGAACATTCAAATCACACAGTGCATCAATACAAATATCATAGAATACGTCATTTTACATCGAAGCCATTTCAATCATAAGAAATATGAAGTCATATACTTAAATTTTATTACGAATGCTAATCTTTGGAATATCCTTCAATCGATAAGTCAAACAACCTTCCATCATTTCAAAACAAACTTTGTTTCATTCCGATAACTTTACGTTAGCTTAACATTCGTAACTTATACACTTTCACGCATATCAGTTCAGTAGTCATAGCCCACTTCTCTTACATTTATGCAAATCCAACTTCAGAATTCTACAACACATTATCAAAATTCTACAAACACATTCAGTCTCTCCCATAATGTACGCACATACAATAACAAACTTAACAAACACACTTATAACTTCTTATATTCACACCGGTTTTCAAGTTATTCATTCATTTCACAGTAGCACACACAGTCCATACATATCATGGATTCTGTCACAAAAATACACTCAAACATACATACAGTTATCGCGCAACCAACAATGAAGTATACATAACAGCCAATACATCACAAAACACATAACCAAACAATACATACATATGGCTGGCTTACACATACAATGCTCGTACGAGACTCATTACCTATTTTAGAATATGTATGAGATGTATTCCGTCCGAACGGATCCCTAACCAACTCGACTACTACACCACAAGATTATCAACCAATCAAACATATACACATGCACACATATCACGTGACACAAACTCATCACACGATTTCACATACACAAGAACATACATGATAAACATTGCTTTATCATCCGAATCGTCATACACATGCTTATATACATCAAACATATGAATATAACCATTATTTCGAATTCTGATACTATATCCTTTTTACAATTCTCATATCCTTTACTTATCGATAAAACATATACCGTTTCAAAATTCTTATCTGAAACATTAATACAGTGTCTTACCAAATATATATTTCCATTCATATATATATTCTACCAATCACGTACTTCTATCACTCAGGAAAGACTTAACTTATACCAACCCAACCTCATTACAGCTAAATCGTATGCATTAGTCAATAACCAACTTATCCCAATAACGCACATCTATACGTGCTAACACAAATTCAGAAAACATAACTTGTTATATTTATCGATTGTGTATATCCAACTCATACATATCTGATCATCACATACATATACGAATACGTGTTCATATACTTATACATATACATATTCATTTACATACACTTATACATACCATTATCGGTTTATACACTTACTTACATACATCCATACCTACACATAGACATTAAGCTAATCTCATATCTCACTTCATATCATATCAATAACAAAGATCCATACCTGTGGTGGTCGATTAACTTAACTATATATAAACTTGAGCTCCGTTCTCAAAATCATCTCTTACCATCCTCTTTTATCCTAAACATATATATATATATATATATATATAAACATGAATCAACATTCAAGTACTCATCGCATGGTTACTTACCTGACTTCGCGTCAAGTCTGCTAAAACAAATGGTGAAATATCGTTAGAATCACAACTTATGAATTATGGACTTAACTTTGACAAAGTTCCAGATCTTTCCCGGACAATCGAATCAAGTCCGATTTTAATATTTTCAGTTCTAATAATTTTAAAACATAATTACAAACTAATTCAAGCCATTATTAAATCCTCGGTTTACGTGTTTTTGGAGGGTCTTCCGAAAAAATTTCCGCAAACGCTACGAAAGGATCCTGAACCCTCCGAATCTACCCGGATTTATCTGAACATTATCGTACCATCATATATATCTTATATCTATCACTACGATAAAAAACACATTAATACACGAAAAACCCTCTTTTACCGGAAACTTTCATAATCTATCGGATCGATCCAACTCATTCTATTTTCACTATAATTCTACCAAATACACATATTCAATATACTCATACTCAAATAATTAAATTCATATGAGTAAGCTACTCTACGAAATTACTGAAAATATCCGAACATTTAACGATAAACTTGAAATTTGCGAGTTTTTATCGGGAGGTCTTATCGAGATTTCGTGTACATACGGACTCCAAACGATCCCACGAACGCGCTGGAATCGAAAAAATTCCGATCGAAGTTACTATTCATTGGATGTTACTATTCATCACCACTTATTCTCTCGATTCACGTGCATGGAATGGGAAAACCATCACCACTAACTTGTAGTACTCTCATAGAGCTTCGATTTGATGGGTGGCTCGAGCCGTGAAATGAAGTGACGAGCTAGGATCTGGAAACCCATTACCGCGCCATTTCCTTATGTCTCGCGATTTTTCGACGCCTCTGCCAGCCGTCGGCCACCGTCAGATGCGCGGTGGCCGGACGCTCTCCCCTCATTTGACACGAAGGTTGGCGGCGGCCGATTGACCGTCGTCGCAACCAGATTCCTTTCTAAACGTGTTTGGGGACGATGATGTCAAGAGATGAGATTTGGTGAAGTTTTCCATTTTTGCAATTAACGGAAGCTAATGGTATTTATATAAAAATTTCTGAAAATTACATTTGACCCCGCACAATTGCTATTTGGTCCATGTCATGTTGCTTTCTAAAAAAATCATATTTTTGAAGCTCTTCTGATGTAAATTTCAAAAAGTGTTCAACATGAAAGTTGTTTATCTCGGAAAATCGAATTTGATGGTTCAAGAATCAGCTCAATCGGAGCTCATTTTCTATTTTATAGCCGAGAAGAAATTTTTACGCATATAACGATAAACACATAAATTGTGTAACCAGTTCTCGAAACCACTCGTTTTCCAACGTGACGATAAAACGTTCCGATCTAATTTACAACAAATAATCACTTATTTTCTAACACCATCTAATTTCAAAACATAAACTTTAATTCGAAAATCTTTCAGCACTATTCCGAACAACTCGGGATATTACATTAATGATGATAGTTCATTAATTATTAAATTACATTAAATTTTTTTATTAAATTTTAAATTAAAATAATCTAACCTAAAAGAAAAACTCATTTTATCCCATAAAGATAAACCTTTTTTTTTCCATTCGCCCTAAATTATAGTCAACTTTTTTTTTAGAGTATACTTAATTTTTTAATTATCTAATATATCCCTATTTAATATGTATTATTATCAACAAATATAAATATCATTAATTAATTGTACTTGAAATAATATGTAAAATTAAGGGTATATTAAGAAACATATAAATAAAATTTATTATAATAATTTATTTTTAATTTATATGAAAATGAAAATAAGTCTATCTTTATGAGATTGAGCGAGTATCTGGTATAGATTCGAAGGATAAAAATCATATTAAATATTTCATTAAAATAAGGTTTCCAAATCCAATTAGCTGGATTTAGCACGATTATCTACTTTAAAGTCAATTGGACAAAAAATAATGAACAAATAACGGAAAATTTATAATAATGACAAGAAAAATTATCTAACTTAAATATTAGCCTAACTTTTTATTTTGACTTTTGTAGCAAAAAAGTGCACGTTAAATAATATAAAAATAACACTAAACGTTCCATATTACAAATATAAATTTTAGTCTCTATCTTTTTTCATTAATTTTGAGTCATTTTTATCTGATTAGTATTAAATAATTTAAATACCCCGAAAATTATTTAAAATGGTAAAATTTAATTCCAAAAAAAAATTAAATGAAAATTGACTATATTTACAAAAAATATTTAACGATAAAGATTAAAACATAAAATGTCATTACACAATCTAAAATTTAAACCCCATTAAAAATAATAATAAATCATTTAGAGAGCAAATTGTGATTTATTTGATATATGTATAATGTGCTCAAATATGATATGACAGTGGAGTAAAACGTGAAAGGCCTTTTGAGTTTGAGGACTCCAAATTTAGACAAGAATGCTAGTTCCAGTGAAAGTCAAAGCACTTCTTGTCAGAAAAAATAAAAATAAAAATAAAATAAAAATTGTATGAAAATTTTCTACTGATACTCCCACAAGAATGGCTCCTCAATCCTGAACCCAGTGTCCGCTGCACACAACTGCCATGATGATAAGTAATTACAAAACCCATCACTTAGATCAGAGCCGTTGATGAAGAGATCAGGCAGATGATCAAACAAATCATCATCATCATCACCACCACCACCAACGGAATTAAGACAGCTCGGCTCCGAATGATCAGCTTCAGCTGCAGATCGAGTACTATACTGAAACGTGGCGGCGGAGGCGGCGGCAGCTTGGATATCCTTGGGAGAGTTGGTGGCCGGACGGGGAAGTTCATGAGCGAGTTCAGGGAAATTGAGGTAAGCCGAGCGGCCTTTGATGGCTAAGGCGGCTACATCATGAGCTCGAGCTGCCATGTCAGCATTAGGGTAAGTTCCAAGCCATATTCTTGATTTTTTCCTTGGCTCACGAATTTCGGATACCCATTTGCCCCAACTACGCATACGTACTCCTCTATAAGTTGGATGCTTAGTATTTTCATTTTGATCCGCTTTCTTATTCTTTTTTACACTGTAATTTTCTTCAGCTTCAGCTTTTCTTGAGCTCTTTTGAGCTACTGTACTGAGACTTGATTCTTTTGGGCTCGGATCAGATTCTGAACACGTTGAAGACGAAGACGAGGACGAAGAGGAAGTGGCATTATCAATATTGATATGGTTTGCCATGAGAAGAAGCTCAACTTCAATTATAGCTTATTCAAGAATATAGTGTGTGTGTGTGTTTGGGAGGATTGGCACCACAAAAAATATATTAGAGGGGTTATATGCTTTTGTGATTGCTGAGAAAATGGGATTTATATAAGAAAAATAATAAGGGGACTAAATTAATGAATATACAATAAAGATAAAATAATGTTGTTTTAATAGTAAATAAAAAAAAATTAAAACGATATTATTTTATTGATAATTTTGTAAAGGAAAAGATTGAAAAGAAGTTTGTGGTTGGGGTTCCGTATGAAACAAACTGTTTTTTTTTTTTTTAAAATATTGAAAATTTTGTCATTAAATTACTCGATTCAAGTTTAAGCGCAGTATGTATAACTTCCGACTGTCCTAAATTCTTACAAAAAATACACCTCATGAACTTGAACTCATGACTTGACAATAAAATCCTAAACTTTTTGCTACCAAATCACACACACCATAAGGGCTAGTGTATGCTACACAATTAAACCAATTTGCTATTTAACCCTAATATTACTATATAATAATTCAATAATATCTTAGATTATCTCTAAATTCCAAATTTAATTTATCTCCCTTGAGATTTTAACTTATGTGACAAGTTATAGAACTATTTGAAAATCACCTGGCCACTCTCATGGGAGGGAGTAAAAAAATAAATACTTGTTATATTTAATATAATTATATATATACTTATTAATTAATAATATCATATCATTCATACTTTCGTTATATCAAAGAATTATTCGTGAAAAAATTAAAAAAATATTTTGATTTGAAAACCATCTCTTACATTCATATGTTTTTTTTTTTTTTTTTTGATTTTTGATTTTTTTCTTTGTTTAAATGCTACATTTTTTTTTTTACTTCAATTGAATTTGGATAGTTCTTGTGTGAATAATTATGAATCTTTTTTAAAAAATAAAAATAAAAATTGAGGAATCCTTTTTTCTTTGGTTGAAATAGATCAATAATGGTAGTCCATTTATAACACCGCCAATTTCACGTGGTTGTTTCCTTATTCGAATTTTCATATTAATGAATGCTTTTTAGTTTTATTTATCTTCCATTTTATTTATTTATCAATTCAATTATACTTCAGAAAATATTAAGAAAGTATCTCCGGGAAAATCGATTTTTCAATAGTATCTCCGGGAAAGTGGATTTTTCAATTTCACAAAAATGGATAAATATTCTTTAAATTTAACTCATTAATAAATCAGATTTTTGATTAATTTATAGGATATTTTAAAGAATTTTTTCCACTGTCTAATGATGATATATGAATTCTATGATTTGATAGATTCATGATTTTTTTCCTTCTTCTGTTGATGTTCATGGATCCACACCAGTCCACACGTTACAGAATAGGGTTTATGAAAATTATATGTGCAAAATGTTCCAATTAAAATCTGATTCTAATAATGACAAAATAATCATAATAGAGCTTCAAAAAATATACCATCAAGTTGCTGCTCAAAATTAAATGTCGAGAAACATCATTCCTAATATTTTCATGGAACAAATACATAATGGTCCACTTAAGATCTAACAATTCATGTATTACTAGTCTTAATTTTGTTCACAAATATATTGAAATAAATCTAAGTTATTTACAACACAATTTGCATACCTTATTTCTTGTAAATATGTCATTAATCAAACTTAATTGATCGCCTTTCTTACTGGGTAAATGTTCATATTTATAAGAGGGGAGGTCAAGTTACTATACCATCACATGCATGACTCTATTCACTCACATGCACTTGGAAGCATGCATTGGTTACTATGTAATCACATACATTTGGATATTTTGATTACTATTTAATCACATGCATCTGATAGCTTAATGACTTCCTCTTAACCCCTGTAAAAATGTTACCATCATGGGTGTACCACATGTTCCCCATTAACATTTTCTAAATATTAGTATGAAGCATATATCGGATCACTAGCAACTAGTCTCTTTAATCAGATAATCATGACCTTATCATATTATCCCGATAGTTGCAACATAATAGAGTACCAGTTCTGTATCCTTACGTGATCATCATCTCCATATGACTGAAGTGATAATTCCATCTTAACATCACACCCAATACACTACGATTATCAATAAACCCAGAAGAGGCGTACACAGAACCTGTTAAAGCCCTGGACGACCAAAACCAAAGCGTACTGATTGTCACAAGTATTAGCGATGAAAGTCTCATGTTAAGACCAAATACACATACCCTGATTCAGATTCCCATAAACACATAGTCATACTACCAATGTGATTCCGATGGGTCTATCCAGAGCGAAGCTGTTTCCGTAACATCGGTAAACAGAACCTCATATTACACTTGCATGAGTATCCAATACTCAAATATATGAGAACTATGCCGTTACGCTTCCATAACGCGCATAAGTGTAATACTAGCCTATTCCGCATTATCGATGTCCAGTCTCGATAATACTACGACTAGGGATATTTAATGATTAAACCTTTAGTGGATTGATACTGTCTCATATCTTATAATCCGGAACTAATCATAAGGACTTTTATCATTTATATATTTAAGTAATCTAATTACAAAATGATAAAATAGCAATTTCCTTTGTCACATAGTTAATTTGTACAAAAACCACAATGTCTTTTACAAATAGTGATGCTATGGGTCATAATTGTCCAACAAGGAGGGAATGGTCTACAAAATTAGATGACGCATTATGGGCCTACTGGACAACTTACAATACACCCATTGGAATGTCCCCATATCGAATGGTGTTTGGGAAAGCATGTCATCTGCCTGTGGAGCTCAAACATAAAACGTACTGGGCACTGAAGAAGCGAAATTATGATCTACAAGCAACATGAGAGAAACAGCTCCACCAACTAAACGATTTGGAAGAATTTCACCTCCATGCTTATGAGAATGCCAAACTGTACAAAGGAAAGACCAAAACGTGGCATGATAAAAAAAATAGTGCGAAGACAACTGGAATTAGGGCAACAGATGTTGTTATATAACTCAAGGTTGAAACGTTTCCTTGCAAGTTGAAATCACGGTGGTCAGGTCCATTTGTGATTACCCAAGTGTTACCCTATGGAGTAGTTGAGATACATAACCCCAACTCCAACAACAATTCAGGGTCAACAGCCAACATGTCAATCACTATTGGGGAGAATCATTTGAGCGATAAAAAGAAAGTCTCACACTTGCCGTCCAACTTATCGTTCGGGCAATCATGTCTAGCTGACGACGTTAAACTTAGAACAGAGAGGAAACCCATGCAATCTGTGTATATATTGAGATTTTATGTGTTTTAATTTTGTGTGTTTAATTTTTGTAGGAAAAGTCACAGACAGGATGGAAGATGTTCTCGCAAAACTTCACAAGTATTTTCCCTATATCCCTCAAAATTCTCTGATGAAAGTCTACAAAGCACACATTGAAAGAATGAGACTTTTGATGATCCAAAGTATTCCTAGTGATATTCGTTCGATAATTGAAGCACGAGTCCGATTGGCAGGTGAGTCATCTGACTCTTTTATTTCATTTCTGCCTAGTTTAGGAAAAAACACATATGCTAAGAAAATAAGACCTAAACGATTAGGTGTTTGTTATAAATGTGAACGATGTACATGCAATACTCGTTGCCGTTCTTTAGGAATGATGTCTGATAACCACGAAGATAAAATAAAATTCATTAGGGATGACAGGAGTAAGGAGTCTTTAGATGACATATCATTGACCCTTGAGACGCTTCCCAGTGGATATGTCTATCACACAATTTGAAATTTACATACATAGTTTCGAAGAGAAAGACAACAGTTGAGTCTCGGGAATCTGACTTTAAAAGACCATATTTGCCAATTTATAAGAAAATTTGATGGGAAGTTTGTCCCTGACCCATAGAGGTCATTCAAGACGTTACTACCTGTATATATTTACAATTTTTAATTTCTTTGTCTTTAAATAATAATTGTGATTTATTTTGTTATTTTCTTTTATTTTAGCCGACAAGATCCAAACTTTTTTACTTTCACGATTTAATTTACTGTTCAGCTAATAATTGTCATTTGGCAGGTATTAGTGCAATTATTACTCACGCTTTTCAGGATCTATAAATTCAGCTCGTCATTGCTCTCTTCAACACATCCAGATTAGAGAGAGTAAAAAAAATGGAAGCAACTTCAAGAAGACGTGTCATTAACATCTGTGTGTTTTGTGGGACTACTTCTGGATCTAAACCAGAATTTGTTGAGGCAGTACAAGAATTGGGTAGAGTCATGGTTGAGAGAAATATGCACTTAGTATATGGCGGTGGCAATCTTGGACTGATGAGATACGTTTCAAAGGCCGTACAAGAAGGAGGTAGTCAAGTTTTGGGAATCATTCCAAAACCTTTGGCAGAGACGAATCTTATCGGACAATCAAACGAGAGGAATGCGTCTACTAGGTATGTCCGAACGACTTATTGAAATGATTAATCGTGCTGATGCTTTTATTACTTTGTCAGGTGGCTTGGGCACGATGGAGGAAATTTTCATAGTAATATTTTGGGTGAACTTGAACATACACCAGAAACCAATTGGACTGTTTAATGTTGATGGATTTTTTTTTTTTACTTTTTTTTTGTGTTTTTTGAAGATGTCAGGAGAAATGGATTCCTTTCAAAACCCATAAAAGATATCCTCTTCACTGCCAGAACAACCAATGATTTAATTGACCAACACTTAGCCTTCGAATCAAAAATTGACCTTATCCTTTCCAAGATAAACTTGTCTGATAATGATCGTGGTAAGAAGCGTCGGATAAATCTGGATTTTAACCTTTATTTTTCTTTTTAAATGTACAATTTCACGCTAACCAGGTACTGTCTTCTAAACCTTTCTTCTTCTTTTTAGACATTGGGGAAAATGTCTCGATTAGGTTTGGGGGGGGGGGGGAATACTAGTTGTAGACACTGTATTTTTGCATATAAGCCCAGTGATGAGCCTCGTATGGAGGCACTACCCTTTAAGTTACGGAAGTCACGGGAAACGGACGTCGGAAGGGAAAAATTCAAGAAATAATTACATCAACAAATTTAACTCGCTATTTGGCCTCGGATTCGCCCGATTAATCTCTGTTTTAAGATATTATGCCTCGGCCCAAAACCCCCGCACCCATTCAAAGCCCATTTCGCCCAAGCCCAATCCAAAAATAATTAAAACATTTAAAACACATGTCTAAAATAAATCAAATCCAATTAAAATCAAAATAATACCCTTCCTAAACTAAATCACCTACCAATTTAAAGATATTCCCCACCAAAATTACACAAATTTATTTCCCTTTTTAAATTAATTAAATACATCCCTTTTTACTTGATCTTGTTTCCTTGTTTGAAGATCCCATGTACAAGCAAACCCTAACATGCAACTATAAAAAAGGACCTAAACCAATCCTAGTTTTTCCTCTCTCACTCCTCACGGCTTCTCTCATCTTCATGCTCACGCCTCTCACTCCATCCCTTCACGCTCTCTCTCTCACACCCTAAACAAAATCACAAACAAAACAAAAAAACTAATCCTCCCACCACGCACTGACCAACGAGACTACCAAATCAGCCTTGACGTGAACCGCACCGACACAACTCCTTCTCTCAAAGAAAAAGAAAACCCTAAACACCCCCTAACCGTGAACAACAAAAACCAACTGCCCACAAAGAACAAATAACCCTCACCAACCCTTCAACAACACACAAAGTGGCCGACAAAAATCAAACCCTAACCCTAGGACACACACAGCAAAGACGTGCCACAAACCGACACCAACACACGCCCCCATTGACCGACTGACGCATCAACTCACCAAGCTAACTGTGGACAACAGGACCTGGGCGACGCATGCTGTCCCTAGGCTCGTGGCCTAGTTGGGAGTACGGAGTAGCCAACAGAGGACTAAACCGGAGAATAATGGAGTCGCCACCCGGTGTGAACCGGGAAAATAAGATTTAAGGCCGCACTCACCCCTCGCAAGGGAAGACCTCAAACCATTGGGTTCAGAATGGTCCCTTACTCATGTCACTTGTAATGAAAGGATTTATGTAATAATTTAATTAAGCTTAAGTAACATTTATTTCCAAAAATATCATGCTTCTAGATTCATGTACATACATCAACAAGTTCATCACAACATGCAACATCACATGGCAATCTCATGAACATATTTCAATCCTATGATATGGAAAACTAAGAACAACCTAATCATGCTTGAATACAATCCGAGAACACATAGAATGGATAAATGCAGGGATACAAATAATATGGTTGGCTATATAACACAAGAAGGATCAACCAAGAGGCAATTATGCATGAATATGATAAGACAGACTCAGTTCAGTGGTTCGCGTTCGTGTAGCGTTCGTAAACGCGTTCGAACGGAAATGGGACAGAATGCTCACGTTCGAGTAGCGTTCGTAAACGTGTTCGAACGGAAATGAAACAGAATGCTCGCGTTCGTATGGCGTTTGTTAACGCGTTCGAACGGAAATGAGACAGAATGCTCGCGTTCGTATGGCGTTCGTGAACGCGTTCGAACGGAAGTGAGACCTGATGCATGATAAGGCAAAAACACATGCGCGTTCGAGTTGCGTTCGTAAACGCGTTCGAACGGGAACAGACCTGATGCATGAAATGGGACGCAATACATAAACAGCAAGATAAAGGGGCGCGGCGAAGTACTGCCGTAAAGGTGGCATTTTGAGGGCTCTTGATCTCTCAAAGAGAGGACTTTTAGACCAACATACTAAGCCCATGCGCGTCACATCACATCATGCATACAAACATAAAGACAATCATACTATTCTAAGTATGTCCGATTGAACGTGTCTTGCATCCAACCGAACACACATCAACTGGCGCGGCAAAACATCGTGGTAAAGGGCTTTAGCCCCTCCCCATAGGGGATCTCACATCACAATTACTAAACCCATGCGCTCGGTTGAATCATGCATACGAAAATAAAGACAATCATATCAAACTAGGTATGCTCGATTGAACGTGTCTCGCATTCAACCGAACACACATCGATCGGTGCGGCAAAGCGTCGTGGTGAAGGATTTTAACCCCTCCAATTAGGGAACCTTTCATCGCACTTGCTAAGCCCATGCACTCGATCATATCATACGGGAATAAGCAACATACAGGATTTAAATGACAAGAAATAAATAAACCAAAGCAACTCCACACAAGAGAAGGTGCCGTTTACTCAGGTGGTACGTGGAGTTGTGTCCCATGTACAGACCGCACTACCGTCCATTCGGATTCGGCTACGGAATTTACGTCTGGGTTTCCATCCTATATACCACAAGAGACGACACTCTTCCATTTCATTCAAGCCACAACATGCATCCATAAACGACTCTCATGCGAATAGAATTCAATAATAATAATAAAAAAAACGAATATAAGCTAATGAAAATGTACCCTCAGTCTAACCTTTTAAATCACCTCTCGGATGTACGGTACACGATCGTCGGAAGGGTGGATGCTCCGCAACTCTCCCGGTTCACTGGTTCACTGTTCTCGTTCGTTGTCTTTACTGTTTTGAGTCAGTTTTGCTACTGTTTCCTTGTGGTTTCGCTGCCGTCTCCTCTTTATCTTTTGCTTCCTTTTTTTCTTGGGTGTGTTCTTCCTGTAATTTTTATGTGTGTTGTGTATCAGCTAGGGACTAGGGTTGAGAAGGTTGGTGAAGGGTTCTTTTTATAGGCAAAGGGTTGGGCTTGACAAGGAAAGGGATTTGGCTAATTGAAGAGGGATTTAATTTGGTTTGGTTAAGGGAAGTCAAAGATTGAGGGGGGACAAATCTTGGCTAGATAGGGAAGGTTGAATATTTGATTGGCTTGGATTAGGAATAAAATATTTTAAGTTTTGGGAATAATCTTATTAGATTGGGAATATAATTGGTTGATTGATTTTAATTAGGCATGATTATATTTTGATTTAGTATGTGATTTGTTTAATTTAGGCATGATTTTAGTTTAAGTTGGTAATTGTTTATTTTATGTTTGGTATATGTTTTATTTAATTATTTAATTATTATCTTATTTAGTTAATGTTTTAATTAATATTTATTTATTTAAATTGAGATGTGTTTTATGGGCTTTGGGGGGCTAAATGGGCTGGATGTGAGGCTAGCAGCAAAACCAGAATTACCGACACCGTTCGAACGCATCATCGAACGCAGCACGAACGCCCGTAATCTGTTTAACGTTCGAACGTATACACGAACGTAGCACCAACGAAAATAGTGAACCTTGTTTATTCTGAATTTCCCCTTCCGATGTCCGTTTCCCGTGACCTCCGTGACTTAAAAGGTAGTGTCTCCAAAATGAGACTCATCATAGGGACTTATGTGTAAAAATGCAGTGCCTACACTAACCAAGACGAAAACAAACAAAGACATAAAAGCCACAGAACAGCCGTGAAACAGCCACCTTAATCACTAAACAAAAACACAAAACCAGAAGCAGTAACGTGAGGCAAACAACCACAACCAACCAAAACAACAATAAAATATAGCTTCAAACCACAGCCACAACCGACCGAAAACAACAATAAAATATAACCCCAAACCAGTGCCCTGTACCACACAAAAATAGCCCTAAAATCAACTCAAAAATACCCTAAACCCGTAACCCAATACACCCCAAAACAGTCCCAAAATTGACCCCAGAACAGCATCAAAACAGTACGAAAATAGCGAAGAAAACAACGAAGAAAACAGCGGAAATGGCAGTCCAAAACAGCGGCAAACCAGAAAAATAATGGAGCATTAACCCTTCCAGCGATGATGTAACGCACTTCCGATGAGCATCTTAAAAGGTAAGACCTGAGGGCCCCCTTTTTATTATTTATCTTTTCAGTTATTCTTTGTCGATCATTCGCATGCATCGTTGTGTTTTACGTATGGTTTCATTTGTGTTGGGTTGATGATTGAGTGTTATCCCTTGTGGTATATCAGATGGAAACCCAGACATAAATTTCGTAGCCGAATCCAAATGGACGATAGTGCGGTCTGTACTTAGGATACAACTCCACGTACCACTTGAGGAACTTTCAAGCACGTGTTTCATTATGGTATTTAATTTCGTGTTTGTTGTTCCGCTATTTATTTTCTATGTGTTGTTTCTTTCTTCATGCATTGATAATTTAGTGCGCATGGGCTAACTAGGGTGGATTAAAGGTCCTCTATTCGAGGGAAATGCCTAAAGGCTACCTTTACCATGATGTTTTGCCGCGCCGGACGAAGTACGTTTGATTGAACGTGAGATGTGTTCAATTGGGCATACAAGGTTCCATATTATTTATTTTTTTATTCATGTATTGCTACTTGATGCGCATGGGCTAATCATGTAGGTTAAAGGTCCTTCATTCGAGGGAAATGCCTAAAGGCTACCCTTACCACGATGTTTTGTCGCGCCCTTCTCCTATTGATTGCGCTATTCGTATTTGTCTTGGTTGTCATTTTACATCTTTTCATTTTCGCATTCGTGCCATGTTTATGTTTAAGTGTTTGATTCTAATGGTATATCGGATGTAAACCCAGACATAAATTCCGTAGCCGAATCTGAATGGACGGTAGTGCGGTCTGTACTTGGGATACAACTTCACGTACCGCTTGAGCAATATTCATACATGTTTTCGTGTCATTTCAGATACCACTTTGGTAATCTCGTTCGAACACATTTTCGAACGCTACACGAATATATATATTCTGTCTCATTTCCGTTCGAATGCGTTTCCGAATGCTACATGAACGTATGCATTCTGTCTCATTTCCGTTCGAACGCATTTCCGAATGCCACTCGAACGCGCATGCATTCTGCTTTACCATGCATCAGGTCTTATCCCGTTCGAACACGTTTCCGAACGCTATATGAACGCGGACATTCTATTTTTCGTTCGAACGCGTTTTCAAACGCTACACAAACGTACATACAGTGAACATATTTTTTTTCATCACATTTCATACATGTTTGCTTCTTTGGTCATCTCTTTTGCATTACATAATTAACCATATCATTTCATTATTGACTCTCTTAATTTATATTTCCGCATTTATTTATTTGATATGTTCATTGTGTGCTCGCTTTTATTATTAATGCATTTATAGTTGTTATTAGTTGCACTATTACGCTTCTTAGTCTAATATGTCTATGGAATTACGCATTTGTCTCCCATTTTTATTCTATTTACGTTTATGGGTGTGCAATCTTGTGTGCTGATTACATTCTCATGCATGTGTTGCATAAGACTTGGTTATATTATTGCATTAATCACTTTATTACAATTGGCATAAGTAAAGGACCGTTCTGAACCCAACGATTTGAGGTCTTCCCTTGCGAGGGGTGAGTGTGGCCTTAAATAATTTCCCAGTTCACACTGGGTGGCGAATCCATTTTATTTCTCCAATTTAATCCCCCGCGGGCTACTCCGTACTCCCGACCGGGCCTCGAGCCCGAGATAGCGTCATCGACTTCTGTGTCCTACAGTCTGGCGACTCCACTGGGGATAGAGAATCGGCCCCGAAATAATGTCTTGTAATGTTTGTGATTTTTGCTTTAGTTAACCTTGTCTAAAGTTGATTTAACCAAAGGTATTTTTAAAGTTAGATAATGATTTGGTGTATTCCTTTACTCACTACCTTTTTATAGCCAAAAGGAAAAGCTGTGAAGACATCTAGATAATCATTTACTCGAAGCTTACCTTGGAGTATATTTAAAGTGATGGACTAATTTGGAGGATCTATTGTTTATTCCTGTCACCAATGCGATAAGAGCCTAAGAGGTAAGGGTATTTAAGAGAGTACGCTTCACCCTCCCTCTGGGGAATTTTCAATAGAGGAATCCATTTGACAGTTATTCATGTATCATGAAGTCATTTTCGCTTGAAGCGGCGGATCGTTATATGGTACCATCACTCGTCGTACCTTAAGGTATAAAAAAGGTGCGCTCACTTGGTCGCTCGAACCCTTGAGTGGGGAGACCTAGTTTGGGGCAATCCTTCGCCGGCGGGAGCCTTTATCTATACTCCTATAAACCCGCATGTGAACCATAGTTGCATGACCTATAGAAGCCACCCTTTATGCATGTGTTTGGGACCATCATCATTTGGATTCAGTTGGACTTCTTGTCATGAGATGTGAACTTGTTGGGCCATTTAAACTGGGACGAGTTTGTGTCTTATGACAATTGGGCCAAAAGCTTCTAAAATACCGATGGGCCACTTTGTGTTTGGGCCCTCTATCATTTGAGGTTGTTTAGCCACGTTATTGCAAAGTGTAAATCATTTATCTTTAACAATCCATCCATCGTAGGCTATCCGAGTTATGCTTAGGAAACATAGAATACACCGTCAAGTTCCAAGACGCATATCTCATGTCGACACATCCATAATTCTGTACAACTTAATCAGAAACCATTTCTGATACAATCGATCCACCCTAGGTGATCGGCTTTGGCGCCAAAGTCTTTAAGAATTGTGACTTACTCATTATATACATAAACCTCTTATGGTACACATACGACCGACAGATCCTATCTTGATATGCACTTGATTAACGAGTGTATCGGTCAACACCTAATGAATATCTAGAGGCTAGACCATGAAAGATTTCTGACATACATGGCATCAAAGTATGAAGGATCTCACACAAAACCAATGCTATCATATAGTCAAAATATCACATATGCTACTCGACTCGAGGAGGTTCCTATTGACTGTGGTGTGTACTTCCAACTATTAGGAATCACATGTGAGTCATTCAATATTTGCTCCAACGAATACCCATATGACTATACAAGCTTCCTTTGCTCATGGTACATCGAGTTAAACCATTGGAACTACAATTCCAATATACAAAATGTGCTTGTCTTTTCGGTTATAGGAATTCGACCGTATTCTAAAACCAACGACTAGAAATATTTACTTTAAAAATAATATATAATAGTAATACTAATATTATCCCAATGTTGGACTACCCACTTTGTCCAGTATTACTAAATGAATATTCTAATGTCGATGTTATTCTCAACATATATATTCATCTAATATGCATAATGACATTACCATTAATAAGGTTTGAAATGAAAATATAATTATATTTTATTAAGAAATAATAAAATATAATGTATTATACATTATTCATATTGGCGCTCCAAGCACCAACTCCAAAAAATTATTATAAAAAATTATTGGCTACCCAAGTGATCAACGAGTACACTTCATATTGTGAGACTCTCTAAGTTCAGACACGTTCACCATTTAAGCCTAGCTTATATGTACGCAATTCGGCCACCTCTGAATTTGCGAAGAACACGAACGACCTTTCTGAACTATATAAGTCGAGGTCATCACATATGTTTAAAAATCAATCCGTTGTAGGGTATCCGAGTTTTGCTTAGGAAACATAAATTACACCGTCGAGTTTCTGAGACGCACATCTTATGTCAACATGTCCATGATTCTTTACAATATATCATAACACTATTTCTGATATATGCGATCTACCCTAGGTAATCGGCTTTGGCTAAAGTATTAAGAATCGTGACTTACTCACATGAATACCCAAACCCCTTATGGTACACATACGGGCCGACGGATCCTATCTTGATACACACTTGATTAACAAGTGCATTGGTCCACACCCAACAAACATCTAGCGGCCAGACCATGAAAGGTCTATGATATATATGGCATCAAAGTATGGAGGATCACACACAAAATCAATGGTATGCTACAGTCAAAGGAACACATACGCTACTGGACTCGATGAGATTCCTATTGATGGTGGTGTATACTTCTAACTATTAGAAATCACATGTGAGTCATTCACTATTCACTCCAACGAATACCCACATGTCTATACGAGCTACAATTGCTCATGGTACATCGGGTTAAACCATTGAAACTTCAATTCCAATATATGACATGTGCTAGTCTTTTAGGTTATAATATTTTTGACCATATTCCAAAACCAACGACTAGGAATATTTATTTTTAAGAATAGTTTTTAATAGTAATACTATCCCAATGTCGGATCATTCAATGTCCAATATTACTACGTGACTATTCTAAGGTCGATGTCATTATCAACATATTTATATATCAATCTAATATGCATAACGATATTACCATTAATAATGTTTGAAATGAAAATATAGTTATTTAATTAGTAAATAATAAAATATAATGTTTAATATATCATTCGTATTGGCTCTCCAAGCACCAACTCCAACAAATATCATTCCCACTTGAATTAGGTAAACCTGAGTGTTGATAAATCATGGGATTCATGTGATCTTGAGTTTCATATAGAAATAAATCTTGAACTATCTCTCAGTGCTTAAGAAAATCATTTTCTAAAAATATGATATCTTGTTATTCAAATTATGTTATGCCTCCACTTTCATATTCACCTATGTAAACATACATTTTTGATTGTTCAAAATATCTTATGAAGACACATTTTTTTCCTCTTGGGCCTAATTTTTCATGTCTGTGATAACGCACATGAACATAGACTGTAAAACCCCATGGTTTCAGAAAGTGAAAATCTGGTTTGTTATCTGGCCATAACTCATATGGTGTGGTGGCAACCGATTTTGATGGCATTCGGTTAAGTAAATATGTGACAGTCAATAATGCATCACCCCAATTGGTTAGAGATAAATTTACTTGTGCCATCATAGACCTAACCATGTCAAGAAAAGTTATATTTCTTCTTTCTGCAATAGTATTTTTTTGAGGAGTAGCAGAAGTAGTTAAATGACGACTAATTTATTTTTCATCACATAATTCTATGAACTGATCAGATAAGTACTCATGACTACGGTCAGTGTGTAACACTTTAATTTTCTTGTTTAATTAATTTTTTGTTAAATCCATAAGTTTCTTATAACATTCTAATTCTTCAGATTTATGAGCAATCAAATAGACATAACTAAAACTTGTGAAATCATCTATGAATGTGATAAAAATAAAATACTATGTATTTCTTTGACATTCATTGGAGCACAGATATCTGAATGAATTAATTGTAATAGATATTATACTCTAGTTCATTTTCCAAATGATTTTCTCGCAGTTTTTCCAGCCAAATGATATTCACAGGTTGACAAATATACTTTGTCTATGTTTCATAGAAAGCATTCTTTGCTGGCCAATGTGGCCAAGTCTAGCATGCCACACATTTACATTATTATCATTACTGACAGACGAAGTAACAAAAGAAAGACTAGAATTGTGATTAAAACATTCAACATTTATTACAATAAAACCATCCAGAAAATAACCATAACCATAGTGTATTGTACCTATGTATAAATCAACATTAAATTTATGGAAGTTCAAGTTGAAACCTAAATTAACCAAAACCAACACAGAAACTAAATTTCGGCGAATTTATGGAGTAAATAATACATCATATAGGATTACAGTTTTTCCGCCATGCATGACTAATTTTCATGTACCCATTCATTTAACTGATGAGCGGAAAATATATCAATATTTATCGCCCCTTTTACTTAATATTTTGTTTAGTTTCTCGGGTTTGATGAACGTTTTGATGTGTTTTAATTTATTTTGCAGATAAAATAATATTGGGACACAATGAAATCATTTAGGACGAAATGTGGGTCAAATAAGAGCAAAAATTGGACTTGACATATTAATTTTGGAGATTGGAAACTTGAAAGGGCGTTTTAACGAAGTGTAGTTTTGGAAATTCCAGTTTTGCGCATTTGGCGTATTTTGGGCATAACTTTTTACTCCGATATTGGATTGAGCGGATTCAAGTTCCAGATTAAAGAAGACTCAAAGATCTACAACTTTGAAAGACAAAATAATTTCGAATTCTGAAGATTTCATGCCCGAATTGATGAACCTTCCAGAAGTGTGTCGTGTGTAATTATTAAAGTCATTTTCAATCATTTTCAAAGCAAAAAATAAATTAATAAATAAATAATAAAAATTATCAAATCACCACCAAACATGATAAGCAATTAGTGGAGCAATTAATAATGGATTTGGTGGAGTAATTAGTGGAGCAATTAATAATGGATTTGGTGGATGATTTGATGGAGGCAAAATTTTGCCTATAAATACCAAGCCATTTCATTTGTAAATTCATACTTTCTTCTGAGGAATTCCTTAAGAATACTAAGAAGATTGTATCTTGTTTGTTTATTTACAGCTTTCAGTAATTAATTTCCGCTTTCACACTTTCTTTTCTTACTTTTCAGTTTTTACTTTCCGTAATTTACTTTTACGCACAATACTTTTCTTTCTTTAATTTTCAGTTTTTACTTTTCAGTAATGAGGAGGTAACTCCCCTTTGCTGGGGTAAAAGGTAAAACTTTAATTACTAATATTTAGATTAATCTCCCTTAATTATAATATATAAACTAGTTAAAACCTAACTTAACGAGGATACCGCCATATTGGTCGGTTGGTAATTATTTAAATTGGTTTTAACCTGACTAAACTGGATACCGCCTGATTGGTCGGTCGGTAATTAATTATTAATTTGACTTAATCTGGATACCGCCTATATGGCTGGTTGGTAATTATCATGCAAAGTTAATATATTATATTAAGTGAGATATCTAAAATAGAAGTAATAAAAGTGAATCATTTTACCTCAACATTTTATTTTATTGTACTTTTACTTTATTTAATTTTCAGAAATTTACTTTCAGCAATTTACTTTCAGCAATTTACTTTCAGTAATTTACTTTCAGCATTTACTTTTCAGCATTTAATTTTCAGTATTTAATTTCAGCATTTACTTTCTGTCATTTACTTTTCAGCAATTTACTTTTCAGCATTTTACTTTATGTCTTTTATTTTATTTAAGTTTTTACTAGTCCTAGTTATGTGTCGTAACTAAATTAGTTACCTGGGGTTGTGATGAATTCTAATATCACCGGTTTATAAGGGGTTATTTTATAGTTTGGGTAATTTAAAGGTTTACTTATTAAGTCTTAATCTTAATGCTTCTTGTTGTCTGATCACCAATAAGATTGATGTGGTAAATCTAAAATAAACTTGACAAAGGAATTTTAGGTTTCAGCCTTAGACTTAATAGCCCACGATCTTCCTTGATGATAGATAATCCTTTAATAGATTTCCTTACAGGATAGACATATACCTGTCGGGCGGGGGTAGCCATAATTGGAACTTAAACTTAATGAATCCAGGTAATTTGGTTGACATAGACATATGGTTCAATTGGGTTATACTGGGTATTTTCGTTTGACCATCGACAGAGGCTTTCACATAATTTAGTGTTTCAGGTTACTAAACCGATATATTACACAAACATGAAATAACCACTTCATCTTTTAAAAGATATTGGAAAGATTCACAACCCTAGATAGTTTTTAATACTGAATTTTCTTAAACCTACTTTTGTGCAATTTTATTTACTTGTTTTTTTTTAAATTTAGAATCATCACCATTTCAAATCAATCAATCAACATGTTAGATACTAGTAATCATTTGACCTTATACAATTAATAGATTAGGTATTAAGTCCTCGTGGGATCGATACCTTTTATACTACTTGAACGATACGTACGCTTGCGTTATACGTGTGTGTTTACGCCGATCATTAACGTCAACTCGTGAGTTGTTACCGGCGTATATCCACTTCACCCAAGGTGAAATTCGTCAAAATTTCGCGAAGACATCCCTTGAGTCTATAGTCCAAAAAGGATTAGATTCTATTAGAAAGATCGAACTTGAAACACATATTTCATTTAAATATGTAATAAAGGTATTCACATTTTTAGGCCTAGTATATTCAGGAGCAAAATAACCCTTCTTACCACAGTTAAAATATTTATCATTTACCATGTTTTTTCTTTTTTATAAGACGTTTTCCTTTCCCATGTTGGTTAATTTTCCATTTCTTTCATGACTTGGAAGAATATTATTCTTTTCCGAACTGGAATCCGCCACCACAGAATTTTCTTTTCTTTTCGAAACTCAAGTTTGCTGGTTTTTGTCATATACACTTCAGTATTTGACTTAGCGACCGCGAGGCTGTCGCTCTCTGATTCCAGGTGGCGTTTAACATCATCAAAAGTTTTGATGCTTTCATTGTGGGTCAAATGCATCTTCATATGCTCTCAGCTATTTAAAAAAGAACGAATGACCGCTTGGACTTTCTATTCATCTGTAAGAACATGACCAACATCTGCCAGTTCAGTAATCACGTTTGACATTTGCCTCATGTGCTTTGACATAGTAAACTTAGGGCATTTCTTGTATATGTCAAACTTGATTGTGAGTGACCTAAATTTAGTTATCGATGTACTACCAAACATTTTGGCTAGTGTGAACTACATGTCATTAGCCATGTCATACTTCATAAACTCTTTCATGAGGTCATTATACATGCTACTTAACAATGTAATATGGGTAATTGAGTTCTTTTTCTTCCAGGCCTCGTAGGCCTCTCAGCCTTGTCTGTGTTTGGCCGTGGTGCCCTGTTCAGGTTCATCCATGCTTATTTTTAAGGTTTTAAGAATCTCTTATTTTTCTAGCACTTATTGGATTTTCATACTCCAAATTTCATAATTATCCCCATTTAGTTTCTCACATTTGTTCAATTCAGCGATAATATTCTTTGTTGCGGAAACCATTTAAAAAACACAAAGTTTTTTTATAGACATTCATGCGTAATTGTTAATACTTTTGCCTTATTTTACCATGAAACAAATTATGTTTAATAAAATTTTTCCAATGGAGTTAGAGTCAAAAGGCCACTATGTGTTCAATCATTATCCAATGATCAATGTGAAAATATTATCAACATATTCAATCATCCAAAATCATCTTCAAAAAACTTGCATAAATTTTTAGGACTTTTAATCATGTGACACCTAATGCACATGAAACTCCATAATTTAATTACATAAATGAAATTTAACATAAAACTTCCACTCATAAAAATATGAAAGTAATATTTACATACCGTGAAATAACAAATAATTATACATAGCAATAATAACTTAGTTTTGTTATAGGAAAAACTAATATATAACACTTAAAACTTTTCCGGTGTGAGTGTCCCAACTCATAAATGTCTTAATATATGAATCCTTAAACTCTTGGGGTAACTCATAATTGATATTGGACAATCATGGAAATCCTATAAAAATCTAAGATCATTTCAACGATTTCGAGATATCAAATGAAAAATCCTATTTTTCGCTTTATGTATGAGATAGTCAATTGTCAACCTCACATTGGCTTTATTATGTTGAACACGTAGTTCTTCCATATGAGCTACTGATTCTCAAATATCAGTAAGTCGTAATTGTCATATCACATGAAGAGTGTTTAGTAGCACTCTGAGTTTATTTGGTTGTCATATCTAATTACCTTCCCATATAAACTCTTGTAACATGTTATTGAAAGTGATGATATGTGAAACCATATCATCGCCTTCACCCATCCGATATCTATCTATTGCTAACAACATGTCTTTTGATCTTTCACCGTGTGCGGATGTCATAACCATTCTTGCAATTCTTTGAACAATCGACATGATTTTTCTATAACAAATACAAGGAAAAATCAGCATAATGAAAACACAAAGTTACATTGGTTAAAATAAACATCACAAAGATATTCATTAAATTACATAAACACAAAGTTTATGGAATAAAACAAATTCATCATTGTCGATTAAAATAATGAGAACACTATGCAAAAATGATTAAACATTCAATCATGACATATCAGAATTATAGAAGAAAGCTGATACTGACATGACCTACACGCACCAACACGCTTCTCCATGCGCCACCACTCGCCACTAGAAGGGATAAATATGCCACTATGCTCTACCACGTGCTGGCCACGTGCACTTACGAGCCTTCACATATCGACCATTTGCTGGCAAGTCACGTAAAATATACGAAATATCGTCTGGTTGTTGTGTGTACGTACGACATGTCATATGATTAAACTAAATCTAACTGAAAAGTCGACTAATAATGCGCAGACGACATGTCGTTTGTTTCAACGCTATAAGTACAACTTATCGTACAAATCTCGGACGACCTGTCGTATGGTTTTCAAAATATTGGATTAATGTAGTTTGTCTCTTTTTTGAGTGTTTTTCTGGGTAAAAATAAGTTCGGCTATCCAACTTCTATGGTCCATATCTTTCTCAATTTTAATCCAAATTAAATAAATGATATACCAAATTAAAAATAACATGCCCTAGATTTCAAAACAACTTAGAACACGTCATTATAAAGTTTTTACAGTAAGATATTAAGGCCCAAAATTGGAAGAAAATTATTTTTGTAAAATTAAAAACAGAATGCAGTTTCTTCATATTTCATGCATGATCGCATATTTTTGTGTAATCTAATTAGAATATATGTATTAAAGGCTCTGATACCAATATCGGGAAATATTATCCTTAATATTTTCATGGAATAAATCCATAATGGTCCACTTAGGATCTAACTGTACATGTATTACTAGTCCTAGATTTATTCACAAACATATTAAAATAAATCTAAATTATTCACAACACAATTTGCATACCTTACTTCTTGTAGAGATGTCCTTAATCAAACTTAATTGATCGACTTTCTTAATGAGTAAATTCTCATATTTATAGGAGGGGAAGTCAAGTTACTATATCATCACATGCATGACTTCCTATTCACTCACATGCACTTGGAAGCAAGCATTGATTACTATGTAATCACATGCATTTGAATGTTTTGATTACTATTTAATCACATGCATTTGAATGTTTTGATTACTATTTAATCACATGCATTTGGTAACTTAATGATTTCCTCTAACCCCTCCAAAAATATTACTATATTGGGTGTACCATATGTTCCCCACTAATATTTTCTAAATGTTATTTTCTAACATTTCTAACATAAACCATGTGGGTTCTGATGATACTAGAGAAAGAATACGTGAAACAAAATATTAACTAATTTTCAATCATTTATATAAATTATCAAAACGACACTTTAGTTTTTGCATATTTAGAAATACAAGTTTTCATCCCTGCAGATTTAGAAAATACAAGCTTTAATCCTTACCGTTAAATAAATTTTTTGAATAAGTCACTTTTATCTAATTTTGAACAAATAAAACTTTTAATATCTTTGAACAATTTTATAGTAATCAAGTCCATTAATACCAATCGAATATAAAATAACTCAAAATTAATAAAAAATATTTAACCACGTGAACTAAAATTTATATTTTCAAAACCGTAAAAGTTAAAGTATGATTATGATAATCTAAAACATAATTGGATGTGATTTTCCAATATAAAATCAACATAATCATGAGTTTGTTGAAAGTTATAAAGAGAATAAGACGATTCGAGAATTAGGAAATTTTTTTGGTTTAGTAATTAATGCACATCACAATGGTGAACATGCAGTAGGCCCATGGGCAAAAGCAATTCATTTGTCCTTTAATTTTCTCTTTAAACATTAAAAAATACAACCTATATTAGCAATGGTGAAATCAATTGTATTATTGAGAGATTAAAGATTATGTTATTTAATTTGTTTATAATGAAATGATTTTATTCATTAATTTATTTGGTAGTTTTCATTTTCTATTTTTATAGAGATTCTATAATGAAAAGATTCTTTATCAATCATTAGATTATAATGAAATGATCTGAGCCGTCAATTAAGCCAGATAAAGATAGCATTTGGATACATTATCTCTCTTAATCCTAACCATCTGTTACACTCTCTTTTCTCCACACCATTGTGATTTATAATATATATATATATATATATATATATAATATTTTTAAAAATGCATATAACTCTCTATTTCTTAATATATTATGGTTAAAAGATTAATACTTGTTTACATAAGAATAACATATGAAAATACATAATAAATATACTAATTATAATTTTTAATCCAATATAATAAAATTACTAAAAAAAATTAGGGATCTACATATCTTTTAATAGTAGAAGTTTTCTGTTTCCTAAAAAATAAATCCAATATTTTTATATATTAATATCTTCACTTTACATATTTATTAATGGCTTTAAAGATTCACTATTTACTACTTGCATTCAAATCCTATCACCCCAATAAAATCAAGCCTAATTAATGCAAGAGCTAATCAAGAATAGAAAGGTCAATTTCAAGTCATAATAATTAGTATCTGGCCTACAATATTGTCAAGTCTAAACTAACCCAATTTAGATAATTAATCTTCAATTATAAGTGGTCTAATCAATTATGCCAAGTATAAAACAAACTAGAGTTGTCATTTTCTATATTGTTAATTAATCAATGAGAGTGACTATACTTTCATGACAAATCCCCATATCCAGATTCGGCTTACATTAGCATCACCTAATGAATGATGATGCTACTCCAGTGCCAGAGATTATTAGAGTCATCACATTCCAAAGAAAATTTCAACTAAAAAGTACAATATTTGTGTGTGCCGATGCTCGCAAATTATTATGTTATTTGTAAATGGAAAACAAAATAAATAAATAAAAATAAGAAAATAAAAGAAAATATTAATTTAGTCAAAAGAAAAATGGAACACATGCAGAAATAACTTTAAGTTGTCAAGTCATAAACAATAGCATTAGAGACGGTTCTAAACGAGTTTTTAAAATGAGATACCTATAAATATAAGATAAAAATATAATTAATACCTATAAATATAAGATAAAAATATAATTAACAGCTATATCATGTACTTAAAAATTGAAGGTCCTTTAGATTTTGGGTCAAATTTTAAGACACCAACTAGCTACATGTATTGACTGTCTCTATGACCACCTCTGAGTATGGATGACAAAAACCCCCTTAGGAGTTGGGGTCCGTGGGGCCTAGGTATATCAGGTGGGTAAGGGATAATTTTCTCTATTCGATAGTTGGACAGGTCGGGGATGGGTATTGACATTCTCATTTAATTAGAGGTAAGATCTCGATATAAATGAAGAATTGTACGAGGCTCTCAGAGATCCAATACATTAGGATCAAGTACATGTAAAATTTTTATACCCGTTAATTAAATCGATCGAATATAAATATTATTATTCTCGTATCATACCAACCTGTTACTATCCATAAAAGAGTTTTATTAATGATTAATTGAATGATTAAGGAGGTGATTGGCTGCCAATAAAATTAGGTTCCAATTTTTGTCTTTGCTCTTCTATGGTAAAAGTAAACAGCTTCAAGGCTTTCATTGGTCACATCCCATAATGATTGGATGGTTACATGTCCATTCAATTGAAGTTATTTAATTAATAATTGATTAATTTAAACGAAACCCAGCTTGTAAATACGGGCCTACCAATAAAGTTACAAAAATGATAAATGCATAAATATTAATATAAAATATAATAAAAAAATATTAAAAATAAGTAAAATTATTTATTTTTTAATTAAATTTTATTTGTCTTTTAAATATATCTATGCTATTTTTTATGTAGCTATCATTAAACCACATAATTATTGGGAGTTCATTTAGGTCTTCTTCCCTGATTTGAATCGGTTATTTGAGTTAAGTTGTACTAATTTATTAATAATAATAAATGATTAAGATTTAATTACGTAAATAAATTTTTATTCGACTATTGATCACAAATTATAAAAAATTCATTACAAATTTCAACTTAGTAACCATTCCAAATCACAATGTCCCTACGCACTTAATTTCAACTTCCAAATATAATTAGCACAAAAAATATTGTTGAATTTGGATATATTATATATATATATATATATATATATATATATATGATTAATTTATCAATATATGATGTTTATCAATGTAAGATGTTATATGTTGGTTCAGTTATTGTCCTATGCTGACGTATTGGAGATCGACCCGTCTGAGCCTGATAAATGATGATTAATTTATCAAGGAGGCATCGCTCCTCGTGGGGGCTTGGGAGCAATGTCACTAAAAGGAAAATGAAATTCAAAGACAAAGTTAACCGAAATAATTGATTTCGTGCAACAAAAGACAATCTACCTTGTTGCGACCATGAATATTCGTTGGCGCAACAATGAGAGACAAAGACATAAAGATGCATTCTAATTAATATTATCGCGAAAATGATTACTCATTGGCGTGACAATAAGAAGCTGATGCAAATTAAAATGACTCTCTAGTTTATATTGTCACGCCAATAGTAACTCATTACCGTAACAACGAGAAGGATGTGCATATTATCGCGACTAGGGATGGCAAAATCCGGATCCGGACCCGTATCCGGCTGGATCCGGAAGATGATGTGTTACCCCGGGTCCGGTTCCCGACCCGGGTAGACCCAGTCCGGATCCGGGAACCCGGATTTCTTTTTTTTTTTTTTTTAATTTTTTTTTTAAAATTTTAATTGTATTATTTTATATTTATATTTATATTTTGTCAATTTTAGTTTTATTTCAATTCTTTTAATTTTTTATTATATCCTATTATATATATATATATATATATATATGTATAATATTTTATATTTTTTATTATAATCTAATTTATTTTTTTATTTTTTATTTTTTATGTTTTTCCGGACCCGGGTCTACCTGGTTCGGACCCGCGTGATCCCGGGTCCGGACCCGGAATCACCCGGGTCTTAATATTAAAGACCCGGGTCCAGATTTTTTGATACCAGACCCGGGTCGTCCTGGTCCATGCGGACCCGGGCCGGGTCCAGGTATTGTTGCCATCTTTAATCGCGACAATGACTTGTCATTGGCGTGACAATAGGATATAGAAAAGCATGAATAAAATATGTCTTTTGGAGGCAAATTTTGATTGCCTATATAAAGGGCACGCAAATTGATCATAAAATATAACAATTTTCATATAAAAAAAGGAAAAATGATACACTCACTAACAATCTCACAAACAAATTTACAAACCCTCTCACTGTAGCTACAGTGATTCACTGTAGATCACTGTAGCTACAGTGAGAGGTTTGTAAATTTGTTTGTGAGATTGTTAGTGAGTGTATCACCACTCATAAAAAAAATCTCAAGTAGAGATTCAACAAGTGTTGTATTGTATCTCTAAATTTTGTTAAATCCTAGAGTGTATTTGTCTGCATTCATTACAGCGCATAGTGTAATACACACCTTAAAACTAGATTCCCCATTATATATTCCTCAACATAAAAAAATAATGCAGGGGTTAAAAATGTTGGACTCCAGCATGCAAAACGCGTAAGGCGTAACGCGTTGCCAATTGCCAAAACGTATGGCTCTGTAGCATACATTTTGGCCCTATAAAAAGGATCTCCAATCTCATTTGTAAATCATCCCAAAAATCAGTGAGCTAAATAGAGAGTAAAGAGTGTGTTTGAGAGGTTTTTTGTAAAGCTTTGAAATAAATTTTGTAATTCTTTTGTTGTGTTGTGTAATAAATAAGAGTTTTTCTCTCATTTCTTCTCTATTGTAATTGTAATTGTAATTGTTTATATCAAAAAAAAAAAAATGTAAACTGCTGGATGCCAACTTGAAAATGGCCGTTGCCTGTGCTATGGAAGCAGGGAATAAAAAATTGAATATGCGTTGTTGCTGTGCATACAGAACTCTTGGCATCAATGGTTCATCATCATATGTTGTTAAAATCCCAAATCTCACATAATTAAATAAAATAATATAAATGAGAAGATAAATTTATGGACTCCCTCTTATTATAAACCGATTTTTAAATATGAGTTTTACCAATAAATTTATAACACGTGTTGTGTTGATATTTTTCCGCATTATCTCTATCGATGTTGACATCATTCAAGGTGATCTTCTTGTAGAGGGTCATAAATTATCTTAAATTTTGAAAATCCTTAGATGAATTTCTAAAATGAGCTCCTATCGATAAAAGATTAAAAATATAAATCATATTATATATTTAAAAATTAAAATTTTATTAGATTTGAGGTCTTAATTTAGCCCAAAATTCTAGAACTTAATTAACCGTCTATTTTAATTGTCCGTAAGACCACCTCGCGCCATGTCAGACAAGTTCTTGCCTGGCCTGGAGGTTAGTATAGTCTCTAAAATCTGGCACTGGTTCGGAGAGAGGACTTCAGATCAAGCAAATATGAAACGACATATTGAAACCAGTGGCGATGTTAGGATTTAATTTTATTGGTGACTAAAATATACATTAAATATTAATCGAAGATGACTAGCGGATAAATTATGATTATGATTATTATTATTTTCTGGTGGGACAAGTTTAGACTCACTTTTTATTTTTATTTTTTAAGTTAGCAGAAATAGCGCGAGCCTGATCCGGCCTGGGCTATAAGGGCGAAGCCGGTTCTCTGAGAGATTTCGTAATTTTTAAGGATTTAATTTATAAATTTAGATTAATATTTTTATTATTTACTTAAAACTAACAATTGAGTCAGGGTATTGAATAAAGTAGTGATATTTGCCTCTTGAATTTATCTCACCAGCCCTCAATTTTTTTTTATTATTTCATTTAAACAAAATTAAAGTCTTCAACCCAATTCAATACACCGAGCAGAAGACTGTAAATCAAACTCAAGAATTCTGCTAAAACCGAATAATCAAATTTTTTGAAGTATTCCCATTGGATATAAGGAATCTTGTTAATCTATAGATTATATTCATAGGGATCAATCAATTCAGAAGGCGAATTCCGAATATCACTGGAAATCTTCAAAAGCTACAGGAATTGCAGCTGCAGAGGAATAGTTCTTGGGAAAAATTTCATCTTCTCTAGGAAGAATAATGTTGTTAGGTAAACTAAGATTTTAAAATGTCATGAGGTCAGAAACAAAAAAAGGTCTCCGGATAAAAAATTTCTAAAATTATATATATATATATATATATATATATATATTATATATATATATATATATATATATATATATATATATTATATATATATATATATATATATATATATATATTGACCGGTGCGTAATTACACGCGTATAACGCAAGCGCACATATCGTTCAAGTAGTATAAAAATATCAATCCCACGAGAACTTAATTCATACTGTTGTTATTAATTATTGATACAATTTATTTACAGGTATCTAATTAAGGGGAAAAAAGAATGTTTGTTTGATTGATTGGTTGAATTTGGATTTACTGAATAAATAAATAAAATACCTAAAAAAAATACTAAGGAAAAATAAATAAAAGACTCAAATATTTAGGGTTGTGACTCCACACAATATTAGTCTAATGATGAATTGATTCTATTATATATGTGTAATAAATGAGTTTGCTAACCTGGAACATGAAGATATGCAAAAGCCTCTGTCGATAGTCAGATGCAAACACCCAAATAACCCAATTAATTATATGTCTATATTAACCAAGTTACCTGAATTCATTAAGTTCAAGTTCCAATAGTGGCTACCCCCGCCCGACAGGTATATGTCTATCCTGTAAGGAAATCTATTAAAGGGTTATCTATCCTCAAGGAAGATCGTGGGCTATTGAATCTAAGGCTCAAACCTAAAATCCCGTTGTCAAGTTCATTTTAAGTTTACCACATCAATCTTATTGGTGATCAAGCAACAAGAAGCATTAAGCTTAAGATTCAAAAAACAAACTAAAGAATTACCCATTATATAACTAAATCAATTATTAAGCATGAGAATATTATGTTTTATCACTTCCCTAGAATAAAAATAAAATATTGGGGTTAGGGGATCCACCCTTACTATTTTTAATTTAGAAATCTCTCTTATTATAATATAAAAATTATCAGTGATATTACCAACCGACCATATAGTCGGTATCTTGATTAAGTCAGATTTTCAATTAAGTCCAACCGACCATAAATGCGGTGTTATTATTTGTCTATAAATCAGCCATATAGGCGGTAATCATCTGTCACCTAAAGACCGACCATATAGGCGGTGTCACATTATGTCAAATAAATAAAATCAGCCATTAAGGTGATAATCCTTTAATTTAAATTATAATTTTCATATTATAATTAAGGGAGATTGATCTAAACTAAAATAATAAAAGCTTCACCCTTCCTCGAGCAGAAATCTAACTACAAAACATAAAAGAAAAGAAAAGAAAAAAACTACTACTATTATTGAAAATAAAAATACATAATTTAAATTACAAAAAATAAACAAACAAGATGCAATCCTTAAATTCCTTACAAAAACCTAAGGAAAGGATGAGAATTACAAATGAAATGGCTTGGTATTTATAGTAAAATCTAAAGGCTTCCACCAATTTCTCCACAAATTGCTCTACCAAACATGACACCAAACATGGTATCAAACATGGCACCAAACATGGCACCAAATCCTCCACATGTTTGGTGGAAGTTTGACAATTTTTATTTATTTATTTATTTTTGTTTTGAAAATGATTTTAATAATTACACATAATACACTTCCGAATATTTCATCAATTTCGGTCATGAAATCTTCAGAATTCGAAATTATTTTATTCTTCAAAGTTGTAGATATTTGAGTTTTATTTAATCTGAAACCTGAATCACCTCAATCCGATATCAAAGTAAAACGTTATGGCCAAAATACAACAATTGCGTAAAATTGGAATTTCCGAAACTGTACTTCGTTAGGACGCCCTTTCAAGTTTCCAATCTCCAAAATCAAAATATCAAGTCCAATTTTTGCCTTTATTTGACCCACATTTCATCCTAAATGATTCCATTAAGTCATGATTTTATTTTATCTGTAAAATAAACTAAAACACATCAAAACGTTCATAAAATCCGAGAAACTTTACAAGATATTAGGTTAAATGAGTGGCAAATAGTGATATAATTACCACTCATCACACCCCCAAACCTAACATTTTGCTAGTCCTCGAGCAAAAAAATATAATAAATAATTAAAATTAAACTAAGCCACTTTTGTAGGGATCACAATTGCATTTAGCGTATGCAACAAGCCTTTAAACCTCTAGGTGTCCCTAGTGGACGAGTTGTAGTCTCGTGAGGGCTTGCATTAACGATATCCACAAACGTTTGGTAAAAGTAAAAAGATAGTAAAACTAATGCACACAAAAACAAAAATGCAAGAGAATAAAAAAGTTAGTGACTAAACATGTAAAACTTCTACTCCAAGTTAGTAGTTGTTTTCTTTCTTTCTAAATTACCAAATAAGTAAATTCTCCGATTATTTTTACCATTTTTCATATACACAACCAACAAATATTAATCAACTCATTTTGCCCACAATAGTCACAAGTGCAGTTGAGAAGAGAGTAATATTTTTATCCTAAAGTTTTATCAAAATTCACACATTTTTGTAGCAATGGAAATTTTTTTTTTCTGATTTTTTCTTTGATTTTTGATTTTTTTTATTTATATACAATATCTTCCGTCTATGTAGCAAGCTTTGAGCCAGTGGCAACCAAACCAGTTGGCTTTAGGGCACTAGGTGTTAAGACACCCTACAGACTTAATTACTCAGACTTCAGATATAAATATTTTTTTGCAACATCTTCAATCTATGTTGTGAGCTTTGGTCCAGTGACTCCCAAACCAGTTGGTTTTAGGGCACTAGGTGTTAAAACACCCATACAGACTTAATAACTTGGATATCAGATTTTTTTTTTTGCACATTTTTTTTTCTTTTTTTTTTTACTCCATTGCCATTTATAAATGTTTCCTCCAATTAAACTAGAGCACTGAATATTACAAACTTTTCAATTACAGCTCATGTCCGTATGATACCATGCATGTTGATAATACCTGCCAACTGAACATATGAAGATTCATTTTAGTCAGTTTTATGGAGAATTCACAAATTAAATAATTCAAAATGAAATAAACAAAAATTAACTTGTTTCAAAAATGGGTTTGAGGTACGTATCAAGAGTGGAAACTCCTTATACAACTATCTCTCACCAATTTCACCTGATTAATCAAGTTAAAAACAAAAACACAAATTTTTTTTTAAATTTTTGTAAAATTTTTAAATTTTTTTTATTTTTCGAAAAAAAATTGGAATAAAAATAACACAATAAAAAAAGATACTATTAACTATTCATCTCCCCTAAACCTAAATAAGACATTGTCCCCAATGTCTTAAAAAGTAGAAGAAGAGTTTAGAAGATAATATTTGGTTAGCTGAAATTCTACGAAAAATTACTGATTAAGATCTATGTCCAATTTACGCTTTTTTCCATGATTGTTATTTGACCAATTTAACTTGGAAAGAATGAGGTCGATTTTTGGTTCAAAGGCTAGGATTTGGTCAATTAATTCTTCGGCCTGTGTTGCAGTCAGGAAAATATATTGTGCTGATTTTGTGACGAACTCATGTCTTTTGGCTTCCGCAAGAAATACAAACAGAAAATCGAAAAAATGATCAATGTTAAGTAATCCAATGGGCTTCCGATGAATGTTCAAGTGCGCCCATGATGGCACTGTGAATATCTCTTCAAACGTTCCGAGCCCACCTGATAAAGCAATAAAAGCATCAGTAGTTTTGACTATTTCAAGGAGTTGTTCGGACATACCCGAGACAATGTGTTCATCTTAATTTGTTTTTTCGATTATGTGTTCGTCCACCAAAGTTTTTGGAATGATTCCCAAAACGTGATTGTCACCCTCCTGAACGACTTTTGAAATGCTTCCCATTAATCCAAGATTTCCACCGCCATATACTAGGTGCATATTTCATTCTGTTATAACTCTCCCCAATTCCTTTGCAGCCTCAACGAACTCTGGTTTATTTTCAGAGTTAGATCTACAAAACATGTAGATTTTATTGACTCGCTGTTGTGAAGTTGCTTCCATGTTCTCTCTCTTATTTGGATGTTTATCTGAATGTGTAGAAGAGAAGAATGACGAGCTGAATTTATAGATCCTGAAAAAGGGTGAGTAAAAATAGCACTAGTACTGACAATGAACGTTAAAATAAATCGTGAAAGTAAAAAAGTATAGATCTTGTTAGCGAAAATAAAAGAAAATAACAAAAGAAAAGCAAATCAAAGAAATTATTAAGGCAACAGAATTGTGTACGCAATACGCCACTCGTTTGGTATATAAATCCATTAGGATGCGTCTCAAGAATCAATTCCTTACTCAGCCATCAATAATGAATTAAATCTCATCTTTGTGATTGCCAAACACTATTCCTCCTTAAATGCTCCATTTGTGCCTTTCCCTACAAAAATAACACACAAAATTAAAAACTCTACAACATGTATACACAAAATATAAAAATAGACATTAAAACAAATTGCATGGGTTGCCTCATAGTGCTAAATTTTTCATCTTCAGCCAGACGTGACTGAAATCCATATGTTATGGAGGTTTCAGCGTGGTTTTAGATGTCCGATTAAAGATAATCCCATGAGTATTACTTTTGAAGGGTCTCTTCTAACGGTAAAGTGGCAAAAATAATTTTGTCTCATTCAGTGCTTGTGTCACCTTTTTAATATTTGTCGCTCCAGTGGTTCCTGAAAAGAAAGAAAGAAAATCAGGAGGTCTCGTATGGTGCTTGACTTGGAATGGAAGTTCCATTCTGTCAAGCTTCTGGGCGATATCTTTGATCAGTACTCCCCAAAACAATGATGTTTCTCCAGAATGTCTGAGATCTTTAATATGGTCGGTCATTTGCTCCTCCATTTGCTATGCTTCTTGCTCCACCTTTTCTTCACAGATGTATTTTAGGATTTCCGCATTCAATTCTTCATCTGTCATCTGTGAAATGCATGCTCCATAAGTATTAACCTGATGATGTAAAGATGTATCTGATTTTAGGTCTTCATCCTTTATGACTGGCTTAGATAGATCTTCTTCAAACATTTGTGCAATGGAAGCTCCAAGATCTTCATTTTGAAGATGGAAAGTTTGATCATTCCTTGTTGGTGCAGTTGGTACAAACAGCTCAGCTTCTTCATACTCGTCAGAGTCTGAATAATAAAAATCAAATCGACACTTTACTGGTTTGGGCTCCTGAACTGATACCTCATATTCCTGATACTGCTTAGCCCCGTCCTATACTAAAGTGTCATCGTGAAATGTTTGGTACTCGAAGGCTTCATCAGTGTCATCTGAAAATGTTCCTTGTGGTATGTAGCTCTGGTTTTCTGTTAATTGTCTCGTTTGATCAGTCAGTCTCTGAATAGTTGGCTCTTGGCTTTGAAGCATTGCATCCCACTTTTCATTACTTTTCTTGAGCATGTCTACCATCTCTCTTATCATCTGTTTTACCTCTAGTGAATATCGTTCTGGTTCTTGATGAATATCATAAATGGATGGTGGATAAGATGGAAAATGTGATTTTGTGAAATATACTGGCTCTTCGTACCTTGATTGATTCCTATAATTCTGCCACTCTGAAATGTATATGCATGGATTGCTCGGGTGGTTACCATCACATATCACACATCTTCCCATTGCTTTCTGTTGAGAAAATGTAGTATTGCTTGGTTCTGACATCCAAGGATAATTGTTGGGCTGGACAACAGGCCTCAGAAAATCGGACTGTTGTTCCCTGATTTGGGATGTATATTCTTCTAGTAAAGCTCGAAATCTTTCAATCTCCCAATAATGATCCATTTTTCAACCACCTGAAAAATAAAAGAAACAAATAAAAATTACAAATAAAAATAAAGAAAATTAGATACAAGTAAATTATATAGCTTCTAAATTAATAACTCAAGAAAAATAAGTCCCCGGCAACGGCGCCAAAAACTTGACCGGTGCATAATCAAACGCGTATAACGCAAGCGCACGTATCGTTCAAGTAGTATAAAAATATCAATCCCATGAGGACTTAATTCCTACTGTTATTATTAATTGTTGATATTATTTATTTACATGTATCTAATTAAAGGGAGAAGAAAATATTTGTTTGATTGGTTGGTTGAATGTGGATTTTCTGAATAAATAAATAAAATACCTAAAAGAAAATACTAAGGAAAAATAAACAAAAGACTGAAATATCTAGGGTTGTGATTCCACACAATATTAGTCTAATGATGAATTGATTCTTTTATATATGTATAATAAATGAGTTTGCTAACTTGGAACACGAAGATATGCAAAAGCCTTAGTCGATGGGCAGATGCAAACACACAAATAACCCAATTAATCATATGTCTATATTAACCAAGTTACCTGAATTCATTAAGTTCAAGTTCCAATAGTGGCTACCCCCGCCCGACAGGTATATGTCTATCCTGTAAGGAAAATCTATTAAGGGTTATATATCCTCAAGGAAGATCGTGAGCTATTGAATCTAAGGTTCAAACCTAAAATCCATTTGTCAAGTTCATTTTAAGTTTACCACATCAATCTTATTGATGATCAAGCAACAAGAAGCATTAAGCTTAAAATTCAATAAATAAACTAAAGAATTACCCATTATATAATTAAATCAATTATTAAGCATGAAAATATTGTGTTTTATCACTTCCCTAGAATAAAAATAAAATTATGGGGTTATAGGATCCACCCTTACTATTTCTAATTTAGAAATCTCCCTTATTATAATATAAAAATTATCAGTGATATTACCAACCGACCATATAAGCGGTATCTTGATTAAGTCAGATTTTCAATTAAGTCCAACCGACCATAAAGGCGGTGTTATTATTTGTCCATAAACCAGCCATATAGACTGTAATCATCTGTCACCTAAAGACCGGTCATATAGGCGGTGTTACATTATGTCAAATAAATAAAATCAGCCATTAAGGCGGTAATCCTTTAATTTAAATTATAATTTCCATATTATAATTAAGGGAGATTGATCTAAACTAAAATAATAAAAGCTTCACCATTCCCCCAACGGAAATTTAACTACAAAACATAAAAGAAAGGAATAGAAAAGAAACTACTACTATTACTGAAAATAAAAATACATAATTTAAATTACAAAAAATAAACAAACAAGATGCAATTCTTAAATTCCTTACAAAAACCTAAAGAAAGCATGAGAATTATAAATGAAATTGCTTGGCATTTATAGTAAAATTTAAAGGCTTTCAACAATTTCTCCACCAATTGCTCCACCAAACATGGTACCAAACATGACACCAAATCCTCCACCTAACATGCAAGCATGTTTGGTGGAAGTTTGACAATTTTTATTTTTTATTTTTTATTTTTGTTTTGAAAATGATTTTAATAATTACACATAACACACTTTCGGATATTTCATCAATTTCGGTCATGAAATCTTCAGAATTCGAATTATTTTGTTCTTCGAAGTTGTAGATCTTTGAGTCTTATTTAATCTGGAACCTGAATCACCTCAATCCTATATCGGAGTAAAGGTTATGGCCAAAATACGAAAATTACGCAAAACTGGAATTTTAGAAACTGTACTTCGTTAGGACGCTCTTTTAAGTTTCCAATCTTCAAAATCAAAATGTCAAGTCCAGTTTTTTTCTTTATTTGACCCACATTTCGTCCTAAATGATTCCATTGAGTCCCGATTTTATTTTATCTATAAAATAAACTAAAATACATCAAAACGTTCACAAAATCCGAGAAACTTTACAAGATATTAGGTTAAATGAGTGAGAAATAGTGATATAATTACCACTCATCATTAGATATATATATATATATATATATATAATATATATATATATATATATATTGGAGAAGATTTTGAATATTTTAATTTTACTTAAACATCCTCGAAGCTTTTAATTTGATCAATAATATACAGACTAAATAAGGATTAAATGAGTAAAAAAGTACCATTAAAATGATGTCGTTTTAATTTTCTTTTTTAATTTAAATTAATTTTCATTTACCATCAAAACGATGTTATTGATGATAATTTTGTCATTCCTTAGTTTTGTTTTAATTTCTTAATTATTTTCCGTTTAATTTTACTTAAGTGCTGTTTTCCTTGAGTCAATGGAGGGGATTTTGTAGAAAAGAGAGAAAATAATATTTATTTTGATTTTTAAAATTTTTTAGTAAGGATAATTTGGAAAATAAATGGGACCAATTACGAAATGGGGGTTAATGATATAAATTCAGAGGCATAAATATTATTACTCCAATTGAGTATCCAGGCTCGTTAAGGGTTTACACCAATAGGCCTGATCTCGACCATGCCTTTTAAAGGTAACCACAACAATGCAATTGGATCTTTTTCATTTTGCTTTTATGTGAATATCAAGTTGTTTAGCACTTTGCTTGTTAGATATTAGTTGTGTGTTGTGTTAGTAATTGTATAGTTGGTAGTAGTTGTGTGTTGTGTTAGTAATTGTATAGTTGGTAGTTAGTTGTGTTTAATATAGTAGTTGTGTATTTATTATGTTAGTTGTATAAATGCCTATATAAAGGCCTTTCATTTGTAAGTTCAAATCAAGCAAATGTTTATAGACATTTTCTTCACAAATTCTCACATGGTATCAGGAGCTTAGGTTCTTTCCGGAGGTGAAGAACACATCAAACGAAAATTGGTTCCGAAAATTGGGTTTCGGGAAAGTTGTTAAAAATTAATTTTAAGCATACCATCAGCTTGTTCACGTCGAGACAAGCACGGTGGTATTTTCTGGAGGTTGAAGACGGTCACGTCAGCACACAGTCATCCACCACATCAGCATAATCTGAATCGTCAAAATCAATCCCGATCTTATACTATTTGACAAATGGAAAAGTCAGATGCTATGCAACCTATCCCTACCGTCCTCACCGGTTCAAACTACCGTCTCTGGGTTCAGGGAATGCGTAGTTTTCTCAAGGGTAGGAAACTATGGCGCTATGTTACTGGAGATGTCAAGCCCCCCACTCGTCTCACTGATGAAACTGAAGGACAACTCGCTGATCGTCTCGAGGATTGGGACAGTAAGAATCATCAAATTCTGACATGGTTCCGGAATACTTCGGTTCCATCCATTCATCATCAATTTGGCCGCTATGAAACTGCCAAAGAAGTTTGGGATCTGCTTGCATTAAGGTACACATCTTCTGATCTCTCTAGTCAGTATCAATTGGGGAAAAGTTGCATAATTTGAAACAAGAAAAAGGTCAGTCTATTACTGAATTTCTTGCACAAATGGAGAATATTTGGGACCAACTTGCTCTGTCAGAACCATCAATGAGTTGCACCGTTGATGCAACTAATTATACGGCACATCGTGACCGTATGCGGCTAATTCAATTCCTTATGGCCCTTACTGATGACTTTGAATCTTGTCGAGCTTCATTGTTACATCAATCTCCCTTGCCTACATTAGAAGCTGCTGTCTCTCGATTATTGTCTGACGAAACTCGTCTCGGCTTACTTAAGCCATCTCACGATGAGGCTGTGCTTGTCGCCGCGGGTAAACATTTCTCAAAAGGTGGAGGTAAATTTTGTCGTACCTGCAACAAATCTGGTCATACTCTGATTGAATGTAGTCTTACTGAATGTCACAAATGCAAGAAAATAGGCCATATTGCCTCTCACTGTCCCACTAAGGTGGGTTGTCGTTACTGCAAGCTGTCTGGCCATTCCATTGAGCAATGCCCCACTCGTCCACCAAGAGCTGACCAGCCCTCCAAGATAGCAATTCCAATTGCTGCTGCTACCTCTGAGATCACTGCCTCTCCTACATCCACTGGTAACTTAGAAACACTCCTTAGACAAATACTCTCCACTCATCCCAGTACTTCTACTGCCTTATCTGTCAATTCAGGTAATTCTCCTTGGTATTTTGACTCTGGTTGTTGCAATCATATGACTTCTCAATCCCCGTTATTTTCTTCCACCTCTCCCACCACAAATATTTCTCCAATTTTCACTGCAGATGGCTCACAAATGCTTGTAAGTCGGTCTGGCCACATATCAACATCTACACTCACATTACCAAATACATTTCTTATTCCCAAACTTACATTCAACCTTATTTCTGTTGGTCAACTATGTGAACTTGGATTAGAATTGATATTCTCCACTAATGGTTGTCGTGTGCAGGATCCGCAGACGGGACAGATTCTTGGGACAGGCCGTAGAATTGGACGTCTGTTTGAACTCACCTCTCTGCATCTTCCTTCAAATCGTTTTCCCAACTATGTGTTGTATCTACTCCATCTTCTCTTCACTTGTGGCATATGCGTCTTGGTCATGCCTCGATAAATAAACTTCGTCATTTAGTTTCTAATGGTTCACTAGGTTCTGTTAAAGACCAGTCTTTCCATTGTGTCTCTTGTCAACTTGGAAAACAACCAGCTTTATCATTTCAACATAATGAACATAATTCTGTTGCCCCATTTGATTTGGTCCACTCTGATGTATGAGGACCTTCACCTACAGCCACTATGGGAGGATCTAAATATTTTGTCTTGTTTATTGATGACTATTCTCGATTCACATGGATCTTTCTTATGAAACAACGTTCTGAACTGCCTCAAATTTATATTGACTTTGCAAACATGATCAAAACATAATTTTCTAAAATTATCAAAATTTTGAGGACCGACAATGCCAAGGAGTATCTTGACTCGAAAATTCAACATTTTTTAAAAGCCCAAGGAACCATTTCACAACGATCTTGCCCATATACCTCTCAACAAAATGGACGAGCAGAAAGAAAACATCGTCATATTTTAGATTCCACTCGATCTATGCTCATTTCATCCTCTTGTCCTGAACGCTTTTGGGGTGAAGCTGCCCTTACGGCTGTTTATGTTATTAATCGTATTCCTTCTTCAGTCACCAAACACAATTTGTCTCCTTATGAGTGTCTTTATGGTGTTTCCCCTCCTTATGATCTTCTCAAGGTTTTTGGGAGTGTTTGCTTTGTTCTTCTTCCTCCCACAGAGCAACACAAGTTAGAACCCCGTGCCAGACTTTGTTGTTTCTTAGGATATGGTATTCAACACAAAGGGTATCGTTGTTGGGATCCTGTGTCAAAGAAACTTCGCATCTCTCGTCATGTATTTTCTGGGAACATGTTATGTTCTCCTCTCTTTCTAAGTTCACAGTGTCACCTTCAGATCCACCTCCACTTTTCACTAATCCATCTATCGAGTTGTTTCCACCTGATATAGGTACTCATAGTGAGCATACAGATGTCCAACCTCCATCACCGCCTGTTCCTGATGATGCCCCTCCTGCAGATACTGCACCAGAGACCATTGGTGACTCATCTCCACCCTATCCTACCCGAGTAAGAAATCATCCCTCTTACCTTCGAGATTATCATTGTTTCACTGCTCTTGTCTCTTTGCATGAACCTCAGTCCTATATGGAGGCTTCTTCTAATCCTCATTGGCAGCAAGCTATGCAAGATGAATTACAGACATTGACAAAGACTGGTACTTGGGACTTGGTTGATATTCCTCCTGGCAAAAATCCAGTGGGATGCAAATGGGTTTACAAAATCAAAACACATTCAGATGGATCTATTGAGCGTTATAAAGCACGTCTTGTTGCTAAAGGATTCGCTCAAGAGTATGAGATTGATTATGAGGAGACCTTTGCACATGTTGCTCGCCCTCAGTTCGCAGTCTGCTTGCTATTGCTGCTGCTCGAAAATGGAGTCTGTTTCAGATGGATGTCAAGAATGCTTTTCTCAATGGTGATCTCACTGAAGAAGTTTATATGAAGCCTTCTCCAGGTCTTGATCATCCACCAAATACAGTATGTCGCCTACGACGTGCCTTATATGGTTTGAAGAAGCAGCTCCTCGTGCATGGTTTGCCAAATTTAGTACCGCTGTCAGACAGATTGGATTCACCTCCAGTCCACATGATTCGGCCTTATTTCTTCGAAAATCCGAAAAGGGTATTGTGATATTACTTCTTTATGTTGATGATATGATTATTACTGGAGATGATATTTCAGGCATATCAGATCTCAAGCAGGCTCTTAGTCAACAATTTGAAATGAAAGATCTTGGTCCTTTGAGTTATTTTTTAGGCCTTGAGATTATTTGTTCTGATGATGGTTATCATCTCGCAAGCCAAGTATGCCTCGATCTTCTTTCTCGGGCTGGCCTTACAGATAGCAAGACAGTTCCAACTCCAATTGAGTATAATGTTCGTCTTACACCTATAGATGAAGATACACTCTCCTTGATGATCCTACTCTCTACAGACAATTGGTTGGAAGCCTCATTTATCTTACAGTCACTCGACCAGACATTGCTTATGCAGTTCACATTGTCAGCCAGTTCATGACCACTCCCGTTCTACTCATTATACTGCAGTGCTTCACATTCTTCGTTATGTTAAAGGAACTCTCTTTACCGGTCTCCATTTTTCTGCTACTTCATCATTGGTTCTTCGAGCCTATTCTGATTCTGACTGGGCAGGAGACCCTACTGATCGTCGATCAACTACGGGTTACTGTATTTTTCTTGGTGACTCACTTATTTCTTGGCGCAGCAAGAAACAGACATTGGTTGCCCGCTCGAGTACTGAGGCTGAATATAGAGCTGTTGCTGCTACTACAGCTGAACTTCTATGGTTACGTTGGCTTCTAGAAGATATGAGAGTCCATCAACCATCATCTCTCACTCTTTACTGCGACAACAAAAGTGCTATTGAAATAGCACATAATGATGTTTTTCATGAGCGCACCAAATACATTGAGATCGATTGTCATTTCATTCGCCAACACGTTGCTTGGGCACTATTTCCTTGAAGTATCTCAAATCCACCGATCAGCTAGCTGATGTCTTCACCAAATCCTTTCTTCCGGGACGTTACACTACACTTGTTTCCAAACTCAATTTGTTTCGTCTAAACCACCTTGAGTTTGAGGGGGGATGTTAGATTTTAGTTGTGTGTTGTTAGTAGTTGTGTGTTGTTGTGTTAGTAATTGTATAGTTGGTAGTAGTTGTGTGTTGTGCTAGTAATTGTATAGTTGGTAGTTGTGTTTAATATAGTAGTTGTGTATTTATTATGTTAGTTGTATAAATGCCTATATAAAGGCCTTTCATTTGTAAGTTCAAATCAAGCAAATGTTTATAGACATTTTCTTCACAAATTCTCACAAGCTGTAATTCTCTATGCAAATGCAGGGGAAAGGGTTGGGGTTTCAATTTCTGCTTTATCAAGGATGTTATTTTTCATCAATAATTTAACTTCTTCTCTTCTTTTTCTTCTTTTTTTATTTAATTTTTTTTTTCGGAAATTCCGCGGTCAAATCACCCAACCTGAATTTAAGCGGAATAGATAACATCTCTGACTGTCCCGAACTCTTATAGAAAATATACCATCTGAATGCGAATTCAGAACCTGACAATCATATTTTAAGCTATTTGCCACTAAGTCCACACCCCTTGAGGTAATTTAACTTGTTTATGCCCATCATGTTTGTTTCTAATTATAATAGTTTTGACAAATACAAGCCCACAAGTCATATTGACATTAAGAATAAGCTAGGAAGCTCGGAAATGTCATTTCCTCTTTGTTTAAAGTTTCAAAAACTAAATGGACATTGAAACCTTTCGGAAACGTTCTGATTCAGAAACGTTTCAAGGCAATTAAAAATAAATAATAATTAAATATCTGAGAAATTTTTTGGAAACGTTTTTTAAAATTTTTGGAAAAGCGTTCCAATGGATTTTTGGGTATCTAAGATTTTTAATTCTCATATTTTTTAAATTAGTATAACTTATAAATTAAAAAATGGAGATTTGAGAACAAAAGTACAAACCATCGTTCCTGCTCAACGCAAACCAAGATGAAACATGACCTCCTGGAGATCACTATTAGCAACCCAAAAAAGAAAGAAATTTTAGGACATTCCAACAGATCACCATTAGCAACCAGAAAATCAACACAATAATTCTACAAATAGAGAACAGCTTGACGAATCCACTAACTCTGCTTCAACTTTTTATCAATTGACACTGAAAATTGCAGGTTTGATTCAATAAAATTACTGAGCAAATTTGAATTTTGAGCAAATCAAAATAAGGAAATTGAATTGGAAGCCGGCAATATAAAAAGAAAAAGAAAGTCAACAAACAATAAAATAAATAGTACTGATGATATTTTAATTTTATGTTATCACCATTAATTTTTTCAAAAATTTATTCTCACACCCCTCCTACTCACTCTCTCTTTCAAATTTCTTTCCTATAATGCCCTCTATCTTCTCTTTTATTTTCTTTCCAATTTTATTTCCTTTTATTTTTTATTCCCTTAATTTTCGTCCCCTTTAATTTTTTTTTATTAATTTACTTTTACTTTATTTTACTTTTTCATTTCATTAATTTTTTTTCCTTATTTTTTAATTTAATTATTTTATTTTACTTTTTTGTTGAATTATTTTATTTTTTATCTTAAATAATTTTTATTTTTAATTTTTTAATCTCTTTTCTTATTTAATATTATTTATATATTTATTCTCTTTTATTTGTTTAATAAATCTTATTTATTTATATATATATTCGTTATTTATTTTAAAAGTATAGAAATTTGCTTTGGTGAGAATGTTTGGAGTTATTATACTTACTTGCCATTAAGGTTCCCTCCAGTTCCAGACCAAGAACGTCAAGAAATAGCTATTGCCCATATTGGCAGTCACTTTGTGCAAATTTCTTAGACCTAATTACCCTTTACCACCCATCCTAACATAGTGGTGGAGACATTCATCATACAAAGTTAAAGGATGTGTCACTCGTTATAAAATACGTAATCAATTGTGGTACGAAATATTGGGTATATCACCAAGTGCGTCAAGATGAGATTTTGGAGGTAATATAAATTAAAATTAATGTTTTTATATTTTTACGTGTATTTTGTTGTCTATTATTACATGAACTTTTCTCTAAAAATATATTTTGCTAAGATACAAGAACATTTTCTATTATACATAAGTAGTGTTAAATAAACTAATAAAGAATTAAAAATATTAAAGAAATAAATGAATACAAAATAAATATCAATAAATAAAATTTTTGTAATATTTATTAAATAAATTAAAGAAAAAAAAAAATATATATATATATAAAATATAAATTTAACAAAAATAAAAAAAAATTATAAATTTTTTTATAAATAAATAAATAATTAATTAAACCAAATAGATATATATAATAGATTTTATGGAAGGGTAAATAAGTCATTTGAAGGGGGACAAAAGATGGGGGAAATTGAGAGAAGAGGGGGAAAGCACCCCTTCATGAATTTGCACATGGGTGGACCATTATTGACGCCATTACTTTGTTAGACAAAAATGAACTAAAATTTTGTAAATTGTTTTTGCCTTTTTTTTTTATGTATTTATTATTATTTTTTTAATTTAGCCGATTTTTCTTTTCAAGTGCTCATTTACTTCTAAGAATCGCTTTCAAATTATTTGGACACCCATCTTCTTCATCTAGTTGTGGAAGAAATTGAAGTACATATTCATTTGTCAACTCGATGAGGAGTAAATTGACTCCAAAACGTGCAAAAGATTTGGTTTTTGTTCAAAATAATCTTCGACTTTTATCACGAAGAAACCCACAATATTACGTTGAACAAACTATGATGTGATATTTAGGCGAAGATGAATTTGGCTTTTTTTAAGATCTTGGAATACTTGAAATTGCCAATCTTTCACTTGATGAACCTGAGATGGAGGTCATGTATTTCATAAATGATGTGAATGGTGATAAAGTATAGAAGATGTTGAGTTGCAAGTAATGGATCCAATTAATTATAATTTGTTGATTAGTATTTAGTTATAAATTTACTGTTATTTGTTTTCTCAAATTTATTATTCTTATATACTTGGTTTTGTTATGATTAGGGTATGCTTGGAGTAGGATATTGAATCCAAAAGTTCAATCCATGTTGAGCATTGATTTATGATGAAGCTGTGAAGAACCTTTATTTAGAGAAAATATTATTATATTAATGATCATATGTTAAATAATTACATTATTTAAGTTCAAACTTAAATTTTCCTTTCATTTTGGTTAATTTTTCAGCTTTTCTCATGTTCACATACATATTTTTATTCTAAATTTTAAATTATTATATTATTCGTTATATAATTATTTTATTTTATTTAGCGTTTCCCCAACTTTTCGTGTCCTAATATTTTAAAAAAGATGTTTCCCGTTTTCGTTTCGTGTTATGTCGTGTTTCCCATTTCCGTGTAATTGGAGAAAAAGCAAGGATAAAGTAGAGATGCAAAGTGGCAAAGCACATTCAATATTTGAACACTGAGTCTTGGTACAAAGAATAACACTACAAGAATTGTGACACAATTTGCAGTTAACAGAAAAATCAGTCGAATATTCATCATCCTATAAGGAAATGAGATCACTTTGTGATTAATAACTCACCAATCTGGTGGACTCGGAAGTGTTTCAATATGATCAAACATATCAGTTGGAAAGTCATCGAAGAAGGCATCTGGGTTCACAAACTTGTCATTTTCATCCTTCAACCCATTCCTGTAACTTGTCTCTGGCTTTAAAAATGGCTGTCCAACAAGAAGCTGTCTTTCGTTACTAAGTTCTGTACCAGCGTCTACTGGTCCGAACACATCGAAAAAGTACGGGTCCTCGAGCCTGGCCAAGAGTTCCTGGCTCTCTGGCGAAAACGGCATGTCTTGTTGGGTTTGAGGAATCTGGGGGAAATGAATTTGTAATTGAGTCTCAGTGCATGGATTATTCTCAGATGGGGTGAGCTGAAAATGAGAATGGTTTGCACCAAAATGAAGCAATTTAGGATTAATCATTTCTGGAGGTGGCACCATTGTCATTAATTCTGTGTTCTCCATGTTGGATGATGAGCAAGATTGAAGCCTTGATGATGACTCTTCCTCCATTGAAGAAGTGATCTTTGGAGGCTAAGAATACAAATACACATATCACAAACACATAATAAGACAGAATAAAAAACTCAATCCCATATTTATGTTGCTGTTCCATGAACAAATATTGATAGGATCACCCTAAATAGAGAAAAATACCAAATCTCCCGGTGAAATTAAGAGAATTTTTCATTTATTAAGTAAAACTCCTATATTTATAAATATTTTTATTCTTATTATGAATTTTCGTTTAGTTTAAAAGTATGAGAAGGATTTCGATCATTTACCCCCCAAATATTCAATCAAAAATTGCTAAAATTAGCTACTTGGAAATAATAGAAGATGCAATTTGTTTACCTCTAAATAAGAAATTTCCCTTTTCGTTTTGTGTGATTTAGGGTTTGAAGAGGAAGGGGTTGCTGAATTTTGCAAAATCCTAGCAAGCCTCTTTTGCCTGCTACTCCAAAAGTTCTTCACATCATTATCAGTCCTCCCAGGCAAATACGTGGCTATTCTTGCCCATTTGTTGCCAAACTGTGCTTGCAACTCTATCACTATCCTCTCTTCATCTAGTGAAAATTTGCACCCACTGCATCAAACAAAAACATAAACCCATCTCAAAATCTAAACTACTTATAGAAACCAATAACATAAAGGATGGCCAGCGGCCCAGTGCATGAGGTTCCTATGTTATGAGTTACGGGGAAGATTCAATATACCCATATTTTTTTTTACCAATAACATGTATGTATAAATATTACAACTTAATTAATATTTACACACAAGCATCATTCATATAATGACTTACGTTTTCAAGTTGGGTCTAAGCTTATTGACCCAACGGAGGCGACAAGACTTGCCAGTTCGTTGCAAGAGTCCTTTGGATCGAATGGAGCTCCAATCTCTGGGTCCGTATTTTTTAACATGATTAATCAGTACTTCATCTTCTTCTGCTTTCCATGGCCCTTTCATTATCTCTTCTCTCTTTCCTTCCATTGTCATTTTCCACATTAAAGAAGCATTAAATTTGTCTCACTGATTAGTGAAGTTCATGGCTAGGTTTTTGTTGTTTTATTGTCTTCAACTTTGTTTCCTTTTTATTTTTCTTTGTTTTAGAAGTGACGGTTAAGACGGTTACAGCCACAACTCTCCACAAATACACCCACATTCGCAATTTTTTCTCGCATTAATTCAAATGCGGTATTGAAATTACGTAAATGTCCCCTGCTGGCTGCTGCTGCCGCCTTCAGTCTTCACCCTGTTGTATTGAAGATTACATCGTGGGCCTTGGCCCTTGACCAGACTTTTAACCCTTTTTTTTTTAATCTTATCCAATTTTATACCAATAATAATTTAAAATAGTGGTCTTACTCCTATAGTCCTATAGCATTAACGATTATTGTGTGTTTGGAGGGAGCTGAGGTCTACTAGCCAATTTTTTTTTTTTTTTTTTTTTTTTTTTTTTTTTTTTTTTTTTTATTTTTTTATTTTATTTTTTAAAAAAACAAAATGAGTCACAATATTTTTATTTTGCTAAAATGATCAATTTTTCCGAAATAAATTTCAGAGAATCCAATTTCTCCGAAGTCTATATCGAAGTTTTATTTATTTTATTTTTTAAAACTTCGGAGATCCGAAATTAGTACTTTGGATCTCTGTAGTTTTTAAAAAGTACTTCGGATCTTTGAATTTTTTTTTTGTTTTCTTATTTATTTAATTTTTTTTACAATAAATGATATGTATTATATATATATATATATATATATATATAATAAATTTTATTTATTTATTTATTTATGATTATTGATAGTAGGATGCTGAAAGGATATCACCTCCTCATCCAAATTCAGCTCAAAATGCTGCAGGAGTCGAGTTATGACCATGCCATGAGAAATACCTATCTTACTATGGGCATGAACCTAAAACCAATGCCCTATAATAAGGGCTCATATGTCCACCCTACAGCCCTCCAAAAAATAAATAAATTAGGATTTGTTTATAATACAAAATATAAAAATAAATTAATATGTATAATATTTTCTTACCTGCAGTATTGATCTCGTCTGCGTGACCGATACACGGTACGATAATCAACTGAATGATATCATCTATAGGCCGAATGCTTAGGTTGATGTGTATTCGCCTCAAAGCGTGCAAACAATCATCATAAAATGAGGAACGCTCCCTCTTCGTAAGCCTCAGTCCCACAACCCTACCCATGACGGCTATTTGATCAATCCATGTTTTGTTTCGCTAGCCATTATGGGGGGGGGGGGGGCAAACTGCCTATCCTTCACCACCAGATATCCCAATACCTCACATATCAGATTAGACGTAATATCCAACCTCCTCACGAACAACCAAGTATAAAATTGAAAAGGGTGCCTCTAAATCAATTCTAAGTCGATGTTACTGATGAACATCCAACATAAATCAAGCATAAACTGGGGCATCTAAAGTAAAAAGACTGTCACATCCCATCTCGCACAGTAGATCGATATGTCTATATCTAGTAAAATCTTCTATATCTAATGTATGCGCCTTAACAATAGGTTGTGTTCTCCAGACATTCTGGTAACGAGTGAACGCCTCATTATCTATAAAGTAATAAGGAACAACCCCAGCCATTAATTTCAGAGAATACTTATGAGAATTTCGGAGATCCTAAGTCAAGTTCGGAGTTACTAAGTAAGTTCGGAGAAAACTCCGGATATCTTAAGTTGTAACGGATAATTCAGAGATTTATTTATCGTATTATGTTCACGATAATTCAGAGATTTTTTATCGTATTATGTTCACTTCGGATACCTCAGTAATTTATATTTTTAAAATTTTTGAGATCTGAAGTTTCAATTTAGGAGAATAAAAAATATAAAAACTTCAGAGATCCAAAGTTAATAGTTTTAAATAAAAAAAATAAAAAAATAGAATTTCGCCGTAGATTTCAAAGAAATTGGATTTTTCGAAATTTACTTCGGAGAAATTGATCATTTTGATAAAACGCAAACGTTATGGTTCATTTTAGCAAATAATAAAGTTTTTTGGGACTAATTTTATTAATTTTCCTAAATTAATTGGAGTAAGAAAATGGGAACACATTATGTTTTTTATTTTATTTTTCAGCATTAGTAAATCGATATCATATTTAACAATCAATTCTCAACTGTATATATATAGAGGCTACGTAATCGGTGACCAAGGTAATTGATTAGGACGTCTCTAATTTCTTTAATCACGGTACCGTCTCATATTCGAAGACACTTTCAATTGTTCATGTCACGACCCCTCCCTAAAGTGGGCCCAACTAAAGATGGTAAAAAAGTCCGGGCTGGAGGCAAAAACTCCTGACCGAGCCATATTTTATGTTAGGTAACCAATAAATTATCGTTTTCTTTGTGTTTTTCTATCTTTAACTTGATAAATTATCTGTATTTTCTCTGTGAGTATTGTATATGGGTAGGTTATTATCATTTCACTAGCTAATTCAGAAATTGAAATATACTAAATAAGTATAAGAAATATTGTGATATAATATTTTACTATAATCTATCTGCACAAAACATTATATTTTACTAATATATTTTTACAAAATTTTATATTTGATCATAGTAGTAAAATGTTACATCTAGTACTTATGCAGATTTGTTATTTTTCAATATTTCTTGTAATTTTATAAAGATATAATAGTAAAATATTATACTACAATATTTCTTGTAATAATTTATTATTTCTCAATTTCTAAAAGTATTGAAATGATAATAACCCTATAGGATTATTATAAGGTTATTATGATTTTTGTTAACAACGCAAATCTAAATATCCAAATTTTGGTAATTGATATCATTGAATATAATGGTGGGTGAATTGATATTAATAAGGCTATGTTTGGCGAAGCGTTTTACTAGCGTTAAAATACTCTATCAATCGCGTTCTTTAATAATAGCATTAATGCTCATATTATCATAATCTCACAACATGAGATTATTTGTTGAAGCTACATTGTGCTCTAACGTTTGTCCTATAATTTATAAAAACTTATACTTTCCGTATAATATTTTTTACCAGAACACCCCATTGTATTTATTTAAATTAATGGCTACATCTTGATATCAACATTTAAGTAAAAAATTATCATACTCGTAGACTCTTTCGAGTGTTCACATGACCATATTTTAAAGAATTGACTACAATGCCAACTTGGTTATCACTAACCTCCAATTATATTTCTTTAATCTCTCTAGATTTATTGAAACACGTTGTGTCATGTAATTGGCCGATAATATTTATATTTAACAAAGACTTGACCCACTTTAGTCTTTCTTTAACTATACATCTTCATATGCCTTTAAGCTCATACTTGCTTGGTCCAATTAAGCATTCTGATTCAGGAATTCTGAGATGGCTAACAATCAAGGTAAGCTTATTATTCCCTCCAAATTAAATTAATGTTCTTCTTTATGTGCATCCATTTAATTTGTTTGTTTGTTTGTTTTATTTTTCACAGGAATTTTAAGAGAGAAAAGAGATCTTCCACCAGCTCACTACACTGTAGAAATAAAGTCATTCATGCAATTATTTAAGCCTTCAACTGGGTTAGAAAGATTTGAATCTGGTATTTTTGAAGCTGGACGCTACAAATGGTACTATCCAATCCTCATCATCACTTGCTCTTCCTGTTAATATAATACGAAAAGTATTAAATACATATAAAAACGAACATAAAAAAGCACATTATTTTGCACATTATTAGAAAAGATAAAAATATGTTTTTGTGGTAAAATGAGCATCCTATGATATTTGATGGAATAAAAAAACCTTATCATGTTTTAAAATTTAGAGAAACCTCTTCTTTCTTAAAATTCTTAAATTGTAGCCTAAAAATCCCGAATATCGATTGATATTCAGGATTCTTAATCATTTGATTCGGGATTTGGGATGTTTTTGGTCATGATTCAAAAAATCGGTCCGAATTTTGGCGATCTTTTCCCTGCCGAATCACAATCAGGATGAGATCGGTTCAAAATAGGATGTCCTAATAGCCATCTTACCTCAGGTTTTACAATAAAACCTAAAATAATTATAACAAAAATCTCATATAGGGAAGTTCACTAATTCAAAACCTCATGTTTTATAATAAAAGTTAAAATATTTATAACAAAAGCTCATGTATGGAATTCATTTTTATATTGCCAGGAGGTTGGTTTTTTATCCAAATGGTAACAAGAAAGATGGAGGAGATGGGCATATTTCCCTTTACTTGGCAATAGATAAAAGCAATGCCTTTTCTGATGATTGGAGTGTTCATGTCAACTACAAATTGTTTGTGCAGATCATTTAGTCGCCAATTACCTTGCCATCCATGGTATTAACTGTATTTACATATTTGCAAATCTAATTAATATATAAAAATTCAAAAATAACTTTCTTTTGAAACTGACCAGACGTCCTTATCTTTGATATTATCTACGTACGAAAATGAATTATTAAGTTGTCCACGTAGTTATTAAAATGTTAACTTTTCACATTCTTTATTAATGTTTTGCTTTTCATATTCTTTAATCTTTGACCTTTTATTTTCCCAACTCCTATAAACTCTTTGTTTTACAAGATTATTAATAGTTGAAAGTGTGTTAATTAAATATCTATTCGTTTCAAATGAATTATTAATAATTAAAAGTCATATTATATTAACTATAAAAGTATTCATACCTAGCACTAATAATTATACTCTGTATCAATAAAAAACTAGGAGGTGGAATAAGTTAGAAGATAAATTTGTTAATTTGAGAGAATGATAAAGAACTTGCATTGTTTGGATAATTATGGTTGAAAGTACGATCCTAATTATTTTTACTTTTTTACATTTAATATCTATCATATTTATCCCTAATAAGATGAGTCGCGCATCGCGCGGATTATCCGCTAGTAATACTATTTTTACATCTTTCCAAATTACATTCTATTGACTTTGTGTGTTATTTACGTTTAGATGCTAAAGGGCCAGTAAGACGTTTTGATAAGAACAAGACTGAATGGGGTTTCGGAAAATTTCTCAGCCTTGCTACTTTTAATGAACCTTTAAATGGGTACTTAGTTAATGATACCTGTGTTTTTGGAGCTGAGGTTTTTGTAATTGAAACCACTGGCAAAGGGGAAAGTATTTCCACTATCAAGAATCCTCCTGGAGCAACTCAATCTTGGAAGATCCAAAACTTCTCAAAATTGAATGAGTCTCCTCAATGGTCAGACACTTATATTATTGGAGATAGAAAATGGTATGTATATTTAATTATGATGATATTTGTGATTTTTAATTTACATACCTTCATCATGGTTAATTTAAAACGTAAATTTGTGGCAAAATAACAAAATTCATAAAAAAGAGCTTATATTTTATAGCAAATTAATATGACTTTTAAGTTATAAAAATGCAATATAAAACAAAGCATAAGTAGTTAATTTTGGTTGTTTTGGTCCGTTGATTCCAGGAGAATGAAGCTTTATCCTATGGGAGAGTCGAAACAAAGGGGCAAATGTGTTTCAATTTATTTATATTTAGCTGATTTCAACAGCATTCCCCGTCAAAGAGACGTTTATGCTGAATTCAAGTTGCGAATAGTTGACCAACTTCGCAGGGTTAACAGCTCTGAAATCAAATGTAATAAGAGCTTTTATTTCATAGCAAATAAAATGTTTCCAGCTTTTCAATTTTAACATTTTTTAAAAAGGTTAACTTTAAGCTTTTTTTTTTTTTTTTTTTCTACAGTCGATTATTGGTTTGGTAAATTAGAGAGTTGGGGTCGTGGGAATTTCATTTCACTGAAGGATTTCTATAATGCCTCTAAAGGATACGTTGTGGATGATACTGTAACAATTGAACTGCAAGTCCTTTCCATTTCTGTGGTCAAGCTCGATTGATGGTCAAATTTTATTGTGATGATGTTTCATGGGACAGCTTTGAATAAGTAAATTTTCTTTACCTTGTGGACACTTTTGGTTGATAACTTGATGTATTAATTCTGTATGTTTGCTATTAATTAGAACTTATGTTGGAGTAATGTGATCTAGAATTGCATGAGAAACTGGATATCAACTATATCATATTTATTATAAATATTATGCAACATATATATGGATTATTGTGATCATTATAGTTTTAACATGTATGATTTTAATTTCGTACTTCAAGTACGCTTCAGACATTTTATTATTTATGAATATATATAAATATTCTACTTTGAATCATTTTAAATTTGACATCTTCAATTGTAGTTGATGAATTCCACTACTTTAGGCAACCCAAGCAACACCAAAGACAAGATTAGTTTTATTTTTGATAAACGAAACCCCATGTAGGACGGTTTTGCTTAAATATTTTTGATAAAATTTTAAAGTATGGGAGAAGCAAATCCTCTTAGAAATGGTTTTGCTTAATTTGAAAACATGAAAAAAGTTTCGCTTATTTTTAACAAATATTACTAATAAATTTCCCCTAAAATGTTATGTAATTCAACAAATTCTAATTTCCTATTGAAGGTTCTCAAATTTGATTTTTGAAAACCTTCCCGAAATTCAAAATTTTCAAACTAAGTTCCATTCTTCGATTTTATGACTCCAATATATAACCAAAGTTCTGATCAATGAAGAATGTTAATCAGGAAAAATCGAATTATATTATTAATAGAACATAATTTACAAGTGTTTAAACTTTATAAAAAAAAGCCCCACACTCTCTCTAAGCTATCTTGCCTTGAAGTTTAATTTTTAGGATACTTTGAACTCTCAATTAGCTCTCAATTTATAGTGAAACTCAAGCTCACTATTACAATCATTCAATAAATACACTTAAAGCTATTTTGGTGGTTTGTACCATTGTTAAAAGGTGGTGATCTCCTTTTTGACAATGGTGGCAACATTATTTAAAGTTGCATCCAAGTTGGTGCAAACTAGATACTACAATTCTCTCCCTTAAGTTGCATCTGAAACGATTGTCATCTGACAGCTATTCTGGCTATGTCTCTGCACAGCTCTAACTTGTCCCAAGTAACCCATTTGTTAACTTGTCGGCTGGATTCTCATCTATATGGATCTTTACTAGTCTCACCAGTTGTTGATCTATGACCTCACGTATCCAATGATAGCGAATATCGATGTTCTTTGTTTGGGAATGATACATTGAGTTCTTACTCAAGTCCAGAGCACTCTAATTATCATAATGTATCTTGTATTCTGTCTACTTGATCCATAATTCTTGGAGAAAACGCTTTGACCACAACATTTATTTTTCTGCTTCTACTGCTGCAATATACTCAGCTTCTGTTGTGGATAATGTAATACACCTTTATAATTTTGACTGCCCTGACACAGCTCCCCCCATAAAAGTATAGAGAAAGCCTGATGTATATTTTCTACCATTAAGATCTCTGCCATATCTGAATCTATATAACCTTGTAAGATTGGATCAGCTCCCTAGTAGCACATACATAAATTCAATGTACCCTTGAGGTACTTGAGAATCCTTTTGACTGCCTCCCAATGTTCTTTTTCTACAAGTACCTCAAGGAAATGACTCACTACACCTACTATGTGAGCAATATCTGACTTGGTACATACCATATCATACATCAAGCTTCCAACTACTGAAGAATATGATATTGATGACATCTCCTATATTTATTTCTTGGATGAAGGGCACAAAATCTTGCTCAGTTTGAAATGGTGTGCTAACGAAATGCTGACAGGTTTGGCATTCTATATATTGAATCCCTTGATTACCCGTTCAATATAACTTTTTTTATGAAAGCCACAACCTTTTCTTCCATCTGTCTCGAACTGTTTTCATTCCTAAAATCTGTTGAGCTGGTCCTACGTTTTTCATGTCAAAAGACTTAGAAAGTTTCTTCTTCAGCTGGCTGATCTTCATTGCGTCTTGTCCAACGATCAGCATGTCGTCTACATATAATAGAAGAACAATGAAATTTCCATCCAGAAACCTTAGAATGTAAACACACTAGTCTGTTGCAGTTCTTTTGTAGTCTCGACTCACTATGAATGAGTCAAACTTCTTGTACCACTGTCTTGGTGCTTACCTGAGGCCGTACAGGCTCTTATTCATCTTGAGGCCGTACAAGCTCTTATTTAGCTTGCAAATAATGTTCTATTTTCCTGAAATCTTGAAACTTTCTACCTGGTCCATGTATATTTCTTCATGTAGATCACCGTGAATAAATATTATCTTAACATCCATCTGTTCAAGCTCTAGATTTAAACTGGCTTCCAATCCTAAGATAACTCGGATTGAAGCCATTTTTACATCTGATGACAATTTTTCATCAACGTCGATCCTATTTTTCTATAGCAATCTTTTGACTACTAAATGAGCTTTGTATTTCATCACATTTCAACTGCCATCTTTTTTCAGCTTGAACCCCATTTTTTCTTCAGCGCCTTCTTGCCTAATGGGAGTTTGACTATCTCATAAGTATGATTCTTCTGCAGAGTTTACATATCATCATGTATTGTGTGCAACCATTTTCCTTTGTCTTTTTGAGAAGTTGTTTCTTGAAATTTCTAGCTCCCCCTCGCCAACAAGCATAATATAGTCAGCTCTTGAGTATCTAATTGATGGAATCCATCTTCGTTCAGATCTTCGTATTGGAGGTTCACTGGTTTTTGGAGGTCTGTCGTGATCTAGATTTGTGGATGATCATATAACCTTTGATGAAGAGGGTTGCAGCTCCCCCTACTCAATAACATATTCTTCCTCATCTGGTTCTGCTTTTGAAATCTCATGAACCGCATCATTATCTGTGGCCACTCATGTTGGTGCCGGGGTTGTGTCTGAATTTGAATCAGTTTTGTTAGCACTGAAATTAGAAGACATACTGGGCTTTTCAATGTCTTATATTGTCTGGTCTTTAAGAAACACTACATCACTGATTCTAATAACCTTCTTTTCCTTTCAGTCCTATGACCTATATCAAAATTCCTCGTCTCCAGAGCCTATGAAGATAGATGGAGTAGTTCTTGCATCGAGCTTCTGTATGAGCTCATTGGATACGTATGCAAAGGCTAAACAACCGAATGTTCTAAGGTGAGAATATAAGAGATTCCTACTTGACCACACTTTCTCCAAAATCACAAAATTCAACGGTACATATGGTGATCTTGTAACTTCCCGGGTTATTTTAGCATGTTGCGTGAATTTTATTTTTCGCGCGTAAGGTCGCGTTCGAACGCAAGGATAATTTTTTTTTTATTGTAAAATAGGGACTTTTTCAATAAATTAATTATAAGACAATAATAACTAAACTTGAAGGATCAAATTGAAAATTATCATATAAGTGTAAATAGATTCTAGATATTTCTACATACACCTACTTAAGAGACGGTGAATTATGTCAACAATTTCAATAGACAGGGGAACAATCCATATTCCAACACCTACAACCCATGGTGGAGGAATCATCTCAATTTCACATGAAGCAACAATTTGAGGCAAAAAAACTATCCACCACATGGATTCTAACAACAGAACAAAGGCCATGAGCAGGCAAATGAACCAGGAATAATGGAAGTGCTAGCTTAGTTAAAAAAAATATGATTCTATATTTCAGAGTCAATCAGCATCTATAAAAGCACTAGAAAATCAAATTGGTCAACTGGCCAATGCTTAGAGTTATAGATCGCCAGGTAACCTTCATAGCAACACAGAACCAAATCCAAGGAACAAAAAAAATGAGCAATGTCAAGCCATTACTTTGAAAAGCGATACTGAAATCAAAAAAAGATGTTAGAATCAATGCATCCATTGAATAAGTTCAAAAATAAGCAGTTCCACTGATGAAGGAAAAAGAAGTAAAAGAAAAAGATCAATAAAAATTCACTCCACCTTCACATTTTTCTACAGCGTCTCTAGAAAAACAAACTAGACAAGCAGTTTGCTCGATTCTTGGAGGTATTTAAAAAGCTGCACATCAACATTCTATTTGTAGAAACGTTAGAAGAAATGCCCAGCTATGGCAAATTCATGAAATATATTCTTTCACGAAAGTGGAGATTGGGAGATTATAAGACAATAGCATTGACAAAAGAATACAACACCATCATTCAGAGGAAACTTCCCCCAAAGTTGAAAGATCCTGGCAGTTCTACTGTAACAGATAGATCACTTCATATGTCTATCCCACGGTAACAGTTCCGGAGCGGATAAATCACTTCATATGTCTATCCCACGGTAAAAATTTCGTCCGCTTATGGAGTTCTTCGGGTCACTTACCAACATCTTGCTAAGTGTGTTACGAGAACACAAGAAAGCAATTGGACTATAGCAGACATTTGAGGCATTAGTCCATCATTTTGCATGCACAAAATTTTGATGAACGAAAAGTACAAACCCACAGTGGAGCATCAATGGAGACTAAATCCAATAATGAAGGAGGTCGTGAAGAAAGAAATTATCAAATGGTTGGATGCTGGCATCATCTACCCCATCTATAACAGCACTTGGGTGAGTCCTATGTAGTGTATGCCAAAGAAATGAGGAATTATTGTAGTCACAAATGAAAAGAATGAGTTGATTCCATCAAGAACAGTGACTGGATGGAGAGTATGCATGGACTACATGAAACTGAACAAAACAACAAGGAAAGATCATTTTCTGTTGCCATTCATTGATCTGATGCTAGACAGACTGGCGAGACATAAATTTTATTATTTTCTGAACGGATACTCAGGGTACAATTAGATTGCCATCACCCTAGAAGATCAAGAGAAAACCACTTTTACATGTCCATATGATACTTTTACTTTCCGCAAGATACCATTTGGACTATGTAATGCTCTTGCCACATTTCAACGTTGCATGATGGCCATCTTCTCGGACATGCTGCAACAAAGTATGAAGGTTTTCATGGATGATTTCTCTGTGTTTGGAGACTCTTTCGACCACTGCTTGTAAAATCTGGAACAAGTGTTACAAAGGTGTGAAGATACCAACCTGGTACTTAATTGGGAGAAATGCCACTTCATGGTGTAGGAAGACATTGTTCTGGGACATCAGATCTCACAAAAGGGAATCGAGATTGACAAAGCAAAGATCGAGACAATTGAAAAACTACCTCCACCAATATCTGTCAAAAGGATTCAGAGTTTTCTCGGACATGCAGGCTTTTACAGGAGATTTATCAAAGACTTCTCAAAGATTGCTAAACCTCTGTGCAATCTTCTGGAGAAAGATGTGTCTTTTAACTTCACCAAAAAATGCCACGAAGCTTTTGAGATCTTGAAACAGAAACTAGTCACTGCCCCATCATAGTAGCACCAGATTGGACCCTTCCATTTAAGGTAATGTGCGATGCTAGTGATTTTGATGTAGGTGCAGTTTTGGGATAACGTAAAGAAAAGATTTTCCATACCATCTACTCATCCAGAACTCTGAATGAAGCACAACTCAACTACACAACCACTGAAAATGAGTTGCTTGTAGTCGTGTTTGCTTTTGATAAATTCTGCTCCTATCTGTTGGGTCTTAAAGTGGTGGTCTACACAGATCATTCAGCAATCAAATACCTGATCGCGAAGAAAAATACCATACCCAAATCGATCATTTGGATACTTCTACTGCAAGAATTTAATGTGGAGATTAGAGACAGGAAATGGACAGAAAACCAAGTGGCAGATCACTTATCGAGGCTCGAGAATGGAGAAACAGCTAACAATGAACTGACAATCAAAGAAACTTTTCCAGATGAACAGTGTATTACCATGAAATAGCATGATGTCCCTTGGTAAGCTAACTATGTCAACTACATAGTATTAGGAAAATGGCCGTTGGAATGGACAACTCAACAACAGAAGAAATTCTTTAAAGATGTCAAGCATTATGTCTAGGATGAGTCGTACCTGTTCAAACGCTTTACTGATCAATTACCGAGACGTTGTGTTCCACATGAGGAGTTCATTAGTGTTCTGAAACATTGTAATTCATCACTATACGACGGATACTTCAGCGAAAATAAAACTGCAGCCAAAGTCCTATAATCAGGTTTGTTTTGGCCCACTATGTTTAAATATGCTTACTTATTTGCTCTTTAATGTGACAAGTGCCAGAGAACGGGAAATATTTCGGGGAGAAATGAAGGACCTCCGTAAAATATTCTGGAAGTGGAGATATTTGATGTACGGGGGATTGATTTTATGGGACCATTTGTTCCATCATTCAGAAACTCATACATACTTGTTGTAGTAGACTACGTCTCTAAATGGGTTAAAGCAATAACACTACCATCAAATGATTCAAAAATGGTGATAAAATTCCTTAAAAAGAGAGATTATCAGCGATGGTGGCATACATTTCTGCAACAGATACTTTGATGCACTCCTATCCAAATACAGAGTTACTCATAAAGTTGCAACTGCTTACCATCCACAGTCAAATAGACAGGTTGAAGTTTTAGACAGTGAGATCAAAAGAATTTTGGAAAGATATACAACCCCAAGTCTAACAACACATTCAAAGTTAACAGCCAGCGTGTCAAGCACTACTAGGTAGAATCAATTGAGCGACAAAAGAAAGTGTCACACTTTTAGATCCAGCTTAATGTTCGGGTAGTCATGTCTAGCTGACAACATTAAACTTAATGCTAGCTAGGAGGCAACTCATGTAATTTGTGTATATATTCAGATTTGGTGTGTTTTATTTTTATATGATTTGTGTAGGTAAAGTCACATTTCAGGATGGAAGATGTTCTCGCAAATCTTCACAAGCAATTTCCTTCTCTCCCTCAAAACTCTTCGATGAAAGTTTACTAAGCTCGCTTGGAACGGATGAGACTAATGATGATCAAAGGTATTCCTAATGACATTCGTTGGATTATTGTACACGGGTCCGATTGGCAAATGAGTCTTCTAACTCTTTTATTTCACACTTGCCTGGTTTAGGAAAAAGCACCTATGCTAAAAAGAGAAGAGCTAAAAGAATGAGTGTTTGTTATAAATGTACTCGCATGACATGTAATACACATTGTCGTTCTTTAGGAATGATATCTGATAACCATAAATATAAGATTAAATTCATTAAGGATGGCTTGAGTAAGGAGTCTTTGGATGACATATCTAATACTCTTGAGACGCATTCCAGTGGATATGTGCATCATGAAATTTACATGTTATATACACAATTCCGATAAGAAAGACAACAATATAGTCTCGAAAATCTGACTTTAAAAGACCATGTTTTCCAATTTATAAGAAAATTGGATGAGAAGCTTGTCCCTGACACATAGACGTCATTCAAGCTATTACTTTCTGTAAATATTATTTTATTTCTCTTTAACTAATAATTACGATTTTTTTTGTTATTTTCTTTTATTTTCTCCAACAGGATCCAGACTTTTAACTTTCACGATATATTTTACTGTTTCACTAAAATTATCATTTGGAAGGTACTAGTGCTATTATTACTCACCCCTTTTCAAGTATTATAAATTCAACTCATCATTGCACTCTTGAAGACATCTAGAGTAAAAATGGAAGCCACTTCAAGAAGATGAGTTGTAAACATCTCTGTGTTCTGCGGTACTAGTGTTGGTTCTAAACGACAGTTCATTGAGGCAGCAAATGAATTGGATCGAGTCATAGCTGAATGGAATATGCACCTAGTATATGACGGTGATAATCTTGGACTAATGGGGATTGTTTCAAGGGCTGTACATGAAGGAGGCAGTCAAGTCTTAAGAATCATTCCAAAACTTTTGACGGAGACGAATCTTATTGGACCATCAAACGGAGAAGAGCTGATCGTGCCAGGTATGTTTGAACGACTGGTAGAAATGATTAATTGTGCTGATGCTTTTATTACTTTGCCAGGTGGCTTGGGCACAATGGAGGAAATTTTTACAGTGTTATCTGGGCGAACTTGAACATACACCAGAAACCGATTGGACTGTTCAACGCTGATGGATTTTAGGATTTTCTTTGTGTATTTCTTGATGATGCCCGAAGAAATGGGTTCGTGTCAAAACCTGTAAAAGAATTCCTCTTTATTGGCAGAACTGCCCAAGATTTAACTGACCAAATCTTAGCCTTTGAACCATAAATTGACGCTATCCTTTCAAAGATAAACTGGCCTGATAACAATCGTGGTAAAAAGCATCGGATAAATCTGGATCTTAACCTTTGATTGATATTTTTAAATGTAGAATTTCAGCTAACCAGGTATAATCTTCTAAACTCATCTTCTACTTCTTAAGACATTGGAGAAAATGTCTCATTTAGGTTTGGGGGAGGGGAATAGTTGACTAGTATCTTGTTTTTATAATGTTATTTTTAGTCAAAAATTTTCAAAAAAAATAAAAAATTAAAAAAAATTAAATTTTTTTTTTTAAAAAAAATATTTTGTTTTTTTTTTTGTTTTTAATTTGATTAATCAGGTGAAATTGGTGTGAGATAACTGTGTAAGGAATTTCCACTCCTGAAACGTATCTCAACCTATTTCGTAACAAGTTAAGTTTGGTTTATTTCCTTTTGAATTATTTAATTTGTGAATTCTCCATAATAGTGACTAAATTGGATCTTCATATGTTTAGTTGACATGTATCATCAACAAGCATGGTAACATACAACCATGAGATGAGTAATATTCAAAGCTCTAGTTTAATTGAAGGAAGCATTTAAAAAGCAATGGAATAAAAAAAAAGAAAAAAAAAAGAAAAAAAGTGTGTTTAATAAAAAAACGTCTGAGATCCGAGTCATTAAGTCCGTATGGGTGTTTTAACACCTAGTGCCCTAAAGCCAACTGGTTTGGGAGTCACTGGCCCAAAACTCGTTACATGGATTGAAGATGTTACTTTCTTTATTTTATGTAAGAAATAAATAAATAAATCCATTGCTAAAAGGGTGTGAATTCTGATATAACTTTAGGACAAAAATATTACTCTCTTTTCAACTACACTTATGAATATTATGGGCACAATGATTTGATTAATACCTTGTTGGTTGTGTATATGAAAAATGGTAAAAATAATCGGAGAATTTACTTATTTGGTAATTTAGAAAGCAAAAAAACTACTAACTTGGATAAGAAGTTTTACTTGTTTAGTCACTAACTTGTTTATTCTCTTTTCTCTTATCTTTTTACTTTTGAGTGCATTAGATTGTCGTTTGTGGGTATCGTCACTGTAAGCCCTCACGAGACTACAACTCGTCCACTAGGGACACATAAGGTTTAAAGGCTTGTAGCATACGCTAAATGCAACGGTGATCCCTACGAAAGTGGCTTAATTTAATTTTAATTGTTTATTGTATTTTATTTGTTGTTTTGCCCGAGGACTAGCAAAATGTTAGGTTCGGGGGTGTGAGGAGCGGAAAATATAACAATATTTACCGCCCCTTTTACATAATATTTTGTTTAGTTTCTCGGGTTTGATGAACGTTTTAATGTGTTTTAGTTTATTTTGGAGATAAAATAAAATTGGAACTCAATGGAATCATTTAGAACGAAATGTGGAAGAAATAAGGGCAAAAACTGGACTTTACATTTTAATTTTGGAGATTGGAAACTTGAAATAGCGTTATAACGAAATACAATTTCGAAAATTCAAGCTTTGCGCAATTGTCGTATCTTGGCCATAAATTTTTACTACGATATCGGATTGAGGTGATTCAAGTTCCAGATTTAAGAAGACTCAAAGATTTACAATTTCAAAGTTTATAATAATTTCGAATTCTGAAGATTCAATGACCGAAATTGATAAAAAAAACTTCGGAAGTATTATTGAGTAATTATTTAAGTCATTTTCAAAATAAAAAAAATAATTAAATAAAAAAATAAAAATTGTCAAACTTCCACCAAACATGTTTGGTGGAGGATTTGGTACCATATTTGGTGTCGTGTTTGTGTTAGACACTTATGACCCATATCATCACTATTTGTAAAAGACATTGTGATTTTTGTACTAATTAACTATGTGACTAAGGAAATTATTATTTTATCATTTTGTAATTAGATTACTTGAATATATATAAATAATAAAAGTCCTTATGATTAGTTCTGGATTAATAAGATATGAGACAGTATCAATTCACGAATTGTTTAATCATTAAATTGTAGGGCGAGCTCTAGGTCCCGAGGATCGAATAAAGCATATGAAATAAGTGCGAATACAATCACAGAGTTGCAGAATACTCACATCGATCGTTTGAGCGACACTACGACGAACAAAAATCTGATTTCTGCCTCTAAGACTGCTCGGTAGTGAGCTCACTGGTCTGCTCCATTTTGGCGTCCATTGATGCTCCTTGAACAAGCTCCAAGCTTCGTCAAACGAATCTCGGCTCATGGGTGAACTTCCATATCACCTTCGCATGTCTCTCGGAGTGCTAGGTCTCTTGAAATTTTCCACAAATCTCATCACACTTGCTTCTCCATTCACGGTTTTGCCAAACAAACCAATGAAGAAATGGCAGTGAACTGCCAAGAGAGAGAGAGAGAATAAAGAGAGGAGATAGAGAGATGAAAATGGGTAAATGGTTTCTTAAATTTGGTAAATGATTTTCCAAAATCATATACACCAATTTTTCCCTCCAAAAACAAAGCCTTTAATGCTTTTCATCTACTCACATCAACTCACATCAACTTGCCATCAATTAGTGAATAGTGACTGATGTCAATCACTCAAAGTGAAAAACATCCATCACTTGATTGACGAATGATGTGATGCTAGTTGCGACTAGCGATTTGACGCTTGATTTGATTTGCTGCACTCGAATTCGAAATGCGAATGCGAATGCACTCGCAAATAATCTCGGGCTCAGGTTCGGGTTCGCTAATTCCAAATTAACAAATTTTCCTTTGCGTCGTAATTAAATCTAATTTAATTAAATAATCATGCCAAGCATAATTACTATTCACGTCGCTAACGAATTAATTCGTTCGCCCGAATTAAAATCTAATTTTAATTCCGCGTCGAAATCCAATTTCGTTTAATATATCGAATATATTAATTTATCAATTAATTTCAAATTAATCGTTATCTCTCTTTAATGATATTTTATCCCAGATAAAATATCTCCGTAATTAATCCTAGATTAATTTAGAGTGCGAGTCATACGTTATCGGTAAATCTTTGGGAAGCGACCCATGAGATCCCTGGATATGTTGGCAGTAAATTCGGTCATCGGACTATCCGAACACGTAAGTACCTAGTACTACGTTTGTACCGATTTACAAGACAAGGTTGGCCTCTAGCAAAGCGACATGCCTACCAAATTCTCCAGAAATATCCTTACAGGAATAAAATATTTATATCAAGCGTAGTATACCGTAGTATTGCATATTTCTGTCCAGTATTGGACGATCACATGCAAGGCCTGGGGCTGGTACAATGTCTGCCCCGTACGAAGCACATATCAGATTACGAGCAACTAGTCTCTTTATAATCGGATAATCATGAACAAGTCATATTATCCCGACGGTTGCAACCTTATAAGAGAACCAATTATGTATCCTTACGCGATCATCATCTCCATATGACTGGAGTGACACTTCCGTCTTGAAATCACACCCAACACACTACGATTCTCGATATACCCAGAATTGGCGTACACAGGAACCGGTTAAAGCCCTGGATGACCTCAACCAAAGTATATTGATTGTCGTATGTATTAGCGGTGCAAGTCTCAGGTTAAGACCAAATACACCTACCATGATTTCAGATTTCCATAGACACATAGTCATACTACCAATGGAATTCCGAGGGGGTCTATCCAGAGCGAAGCTATTTCCTGTACCATCGGTAAAACACAACCTCCTATTACACTTGCATGAGTATCCTATACCCAAATATATGAGAACTATGTCGTTGTGCCCTCACAACGCGCACAAGTGTAATACTAGTCTTTTACGTATTTATCGATGTCCAATCTCGATAATACTCTGACTAGGGATATTTAATGATTTATCCTTCGTGGACTGATATTGTCTCATATCATTCTCAATCCAGGAACAAATCATAGGGACCTCTCATCATTTATATATCTATGTGATCTAATCACAAATGATAAGAGTGCAATCTCCTTTGTCACATAGTTAATTTGTACAACAACACCGTGATTTGTACAAATAGTGACGTTATCGGTCATAATTGTCCAACAATCTCCCACTTGGCCTATAGCCAGTCACTCGAGTGTCTAACACCCGAACTATGTACGGTTGACTCAAATTGCTGAGAAAGAATTTCGTCAGCGGATTTTCATGATTATCATTTGATGTGATTTATTCGATTATCACATCGCCATGATGTATGATCCGAACAAATCAGATGAATATCGAAGTATCTGGATCGTTGATGAGACCGTTAATTCTTTAGCCTGTGCTCAAGCCTAGCTCAGCTGCTAACAGAATTACATCTAATCCAATTAGATTTATTTATCGACCCAGAAGGTTTCTATTGCTGCCTCAGCTGCTGCAATAACCCGAATTTGTTGTTTATTCGGTAACAGTATCTTCCTTGGAAGATTTCCAGCTCACTGTACCGTTATTCAAATCGTGTAGTACCGTTTGCGACTTACAGTCGTCTTTATCAGTTAGGAAACTTGCAACAGTGATCCCAGTCACATCAAGTTCTCTTTTCTCCAAAATATTAAGACAACATCCTTAGTTCTCTAAGATACTAAGTATATTCTTAATTTCAATCCAGTGACTATCACTTGGATTGGCCTATTTGTGACTATATATGCTCAAAGCATATTAGACATCAGGTCGCGTAAATTTTTCAATGTACGAGTTCTCGGAGATTTTTCTCGAAAGCCAAGCTTTCGCCGATTGTTATATGGGAATTTCATTTCAAAGAAATGACATATATTTTCATTATTTTATAGGACATTTATTGTCAGTGCACTCCCATTAACCTCCTTATATACACAAGAATCTTTTTTGTTTTGAATTAAATCATAATTCATTATGATTACATCAAAACGATAATTCCAAGAACCTAATGCTTGCTCCAATCCAAACATGAATCGAATAACCTGCAAACCTTGTTTGCTAGTTTTAGTACGACAAAATCGACAGAATGTTGTAAACATCCTCCAACAGGTTTCTTTTTCAGGAAAGCTATTTTCTCGTTATGCTGCCATATTTCATAAATGAAACATGCAGCATTAGCAAGCATTATCCAAATGGATTTACCGTGGCAACAGTTAAAAGGTTGAATCGTAATCAACACAATGTTGATAACGATACCTTTCTGTTAAAAGCCTAGCTTTACACGTTGGTATGTTGCCATCCATGTATGTCTTCCTTGGAGACTTATAAAGTACCAATGGGCACAATGCCTTGTGGTACATCAACTAGTATCCAAATTTATTGATATACATGGAATCCATTTCGGATTCATGACACTTTGTCATAATAGGGATTCGATACCTTGTATCACTTCCTCATACGTAGTCAGTTGGTATACCTCAAAAGATAGACATCTCTATGAGGTGAGATCAGAAACCCATACCATAGGTTGTTTTCTGACTCTCTCCGACATACGCGGTTCTTGTGTATTCAAAGATTAATGGTAATAGTTTCATCCTTGATGAACTATTTTTGTTCCATTAGGAATCGGTGCCAGGAATAGTATTACTCCGATTTTCATCGAGTTTTACTATCCTCCCACTTACCACTGCATATCGATATTCCTCTTAGGAAAACCGCATGGCGAGCAACAATCTAATTGTTCTCTTGTGAGATGTATAAGTACTATACTTATGTTATCCCTAGGATAACCGACAATTGACACTTATCCAATTTGGGTTTTAGTTTGGTATCATCCAAACGTATGCCCAGCATACCCAAATTTTCAGGAATGTGAAACCTGGTTTCATTCCCGTTCATATCTAATATGAAATCTGTCAAACAGATTTTTATGGAACCTTATTCTAAATAAGTTCTGCACTGTTAATGCTTATCCGTTGAAGGAAATGGTAGCTCAGAGCGACTCATGATTAACCTTATCATGTCCAACAAAATTCGGTTACTCGGTTCGGATACACCGTCAATTTGACGTGTTCCGGGAGGAATCCTCATTGAAAGAATACTATACTCTTTCAAGTATACAAGAAACTTATTGCTTAAGTATTTTCCATTACGGTCTTACCGAGACGGTTTAATACTTTAGCCGATCTGTTTGTCTATTTCGTGTCGAAACCTTAAAAGTTTCTGATTTGTGTTCTTCAAAAGAAACACATAACCATAACACGATGCCACATCCGTATAGGTCACGAAATATTCATATCCACTTATAGCCTAGCTAGACATGGGCCCACTTGTTTCACTATGAACTAGGGCTAACAGATCGGTGGCATTTGCACTTTTACCAAGTAAATAGTGTTTTAGGCACATTGCCCAACAAACTAGATTCGTAGACTTTATTTGATTGGAATCAAATCAGTCATAGTACCTACTCTTCGAAAGTGTGGATATACGATTCTTGTTTAATTGTGTCCCAGACAACAATGCCACAATATAGTTTCTTCTGATCAAATTAGTTTGAGCTATTTGTTTGTCATAATATATGTTTGAGATATATTTATATTCAAAATATAAATTCTGTTATTCACATCTGATGTGTTTATCTCAATATCATCTATATATAATAAAACACTTTAGTGTTCTAGAATATAAAGGTTCACCCGCAGCGGGTTAAACACTGATATAGAGATAATGTCTCTAGTCAAACTAGTTACATTATAACAGTTTCCTAATTTAGGTACACACCCGAAGGGTAGTTCCTAAAATTCAGGTATCTACGGTCAAAACAGCGACTTTCGTCCCGTTTTCGATTCGCAGATAAATCTCTATCTGAAGTCAGTATCCTGCTCATAGCAGATTCTGAACATCGGTACATATATTTTATGTACCACACTAAGTATTTAAAATCTAATTTCAATACTAGTAATGAACATAATGTTGACAAACATATTTGAAGTCAGAGCCTTACTCGTCTTCAATTCCTTTATGTCTGCTTTGTCCAAATGGTAATCACGCTTCCGCGATCCCGTTTGCCACATTTAGGCAGACATTTTGGGATATGTCATTTATCTTCCCTAAAGATTATAATGATTTTGCCTTTTCCTTTTTTCATATTCCAGAAGCCTTTGGCCAAGCCATGGGTTTGTAGAATATCGAAGTAAGGTGCGCCTTGCACTTCTTGCCTTATTGCAAACTTTGACTTTGTCTCCTTGAGAATAGTCATTAACCCTCCAAGAGTTATTTATTGTAATTTAGTACTTCTTAAATCTAAATTAATAGATTTATGAAGATCCTTCAATTTCTTTATCATACTTTAAGGATCTAATCCTTAGTTCTGATTCAGAAATTAAGGAGTCTACCGCGACAAGCTTAATGGATTAAGCACTAAAGTTGTCATTACATGAATCTTCCAAAGATTATGCTCCACTAATTGCTTAACTCCGGGCTTAGGCTTAATACATTATTTTATCAAATAAAATAACTTATTATTTTCCAGGACCATCCTGAAATTTTATTCCCAATTTAAAAAATTAAGCCAATTAAACATATTTTCCCTAGGATTATGTTTTAAATGTCAATCTTCCAATTTAATCTTGATTTTAATAGTCCAACTATATAATCAAAGATTAAGGTACTATTTATTATAATGATTATAATAGTCCAACTATTTAATCAACTATAATTATTTGTTTGAATATATAGTCCCACTATTTATAAAACAACAATTTAAATATTAGTCCAACTAACATTTAATTGAACGACGAATGATGTTTGTTTGAGCGCGTATGGCGAGTGATTGAACGAATATTGCGAATTCAATTCTTGCCTCCCACTATTTTTTGGTGAGCCTCTAACCCTCTGTCGAGTACTCGGGAAACCGTGTTTCCTAGTGGGCTAGGATCCCGTTAAATATCACACAATCTTGACTTTGGCCAACAAATTGTATGATAATTAACTAGGTAGATCTCTAAGATCGATTGGATCCAATCCAATTCCTAGATCCGGTAGGGGACTTCCAAGTCCGAAATATATATCTTATATATGCCAATACATCCAATGTATTACCTAACCTTTTTCCCTTGAATCAACTAAGCTTTGGCTTTGGCACAACAAACTTAGTGATCCCAGTCAAGCGCGACCCATTGACCATGGAAAGCTTCGTAATCAATGTCGATGGACAAGAAGTGGTCTTGACTTTGGCCAACAAACCACAACTTGGACAAGACACTGATATGGAACAAAGCCTTCGTGATTCAAACACATCATCGACAGACAAAGGCCTTGACTTTGGCCAACAAACCAATGCCGTCTTAAATCTTGAATAAGAATCACTCAATGGAAGGAAAAACGCTTAATATTTTGCGAGGGTTTTTCGAGTGCAAATTGGCAACAATTTTATTATCTTTGTTAAGGTCTCATCATCATACACCCTTAAACATGCATTTTAAACACATTATAAAGCATATATGTAAAATAATAATGATATGCGGATGTATATTTTACACATTGATCCTATATCAAATCTCTCACTTTCTCTCTCCCGCTAGCACAAATATCAATTCTACCCGTTACACTACACTTCTAAAGAAACCTCATTTACATTGAGGGGAATAGGTGAGAAGAGAATACAAAGAATATGAGGTGATAAGGCTGGACTCGCAGGTCCAATTAATAAATCGAATTTATTACAATTTCTAAAATTGTCTCACCCATCTAATATCCATCCGATATACATTATTCATGCATCGCAACCATGTATTCACACAAGCATGTTATCAATCAATCTAATCAAATTAATTAATCTGATAATTAGTGATCATCCAATGTTCAAACAACGATTTGATTTTGCTCGAGTCAAACTCGTTTTTGCGAATAAGTACTCAAAGTATGAATTCTCGAATTAAATTAAACTACAACATTAAATCTAATTTAATATGCATTTAATTCTAATTCACTTATTTAATTCCAAATTAAATAACACACTTTAATAATGAACTTTTACGATTCAAATTCCAAATTTAATAGCTACGGGTCTCAAAGCCCGATTAACGTCCAACGTCAATTTAATTAAAGTCCAATGGGCTTTTAATTAATTTCTTAAGGCGTGGACTTTTGGTCAACTCGGGTCAAACCCAATAACCAAAGTCCAATCCGGGAATTACCCCATAAGCCTTTAAATCAATTTTGGCCCATTAGGCCCAATTAAACTTTAAAGGTCCATTAAGTCGCATTTGGGCTTTATGGAAGCAGTTTTGGGCCCAATTGGATCCAACCAATTTTGCCTTAACCCAGCTTTGTACAACAAAGCCCAATAAGCCCAACAACAACATCAAAAGCCCAAATCAATTAAATTACAAAAATCCAATTTTTCCAATTTAATTACCCAAAGTGCATTAACATAATTAATCACCCAAATCATTATTTCCAAAACACAAATTAGGCTAATTAATCATGCTCATCTAAATCAATTAGTGTCCAACACAAATTAATCAAAATCAAACCCAAATCATGCTTATTGTTCTCGGCAATGGAAGGGAAATTATGTCCGATTCGGTTTCAATCCGATTAAATCCACAATCGACATTAAATCACATTCCCGATTGATTCCAACTTATCCAATGAATTAAAAAACAAAAAATCACCAAGAACACATAGGGCATTATTTTCGGCCAAGCTCAAAAAATTGGGGAAATTTGTTCCAAACCAAATTTCAACAAATTGATCAAATCAATCTTCAATAAAAACACATTCAAGCATATTAAATCATCCAATTTCATTAATCATGCTCAAAATCAAGTTTACCCAAATTTTAAGCCCTATATTAATTTCATGCTTTTACTCGCTCTGATACCATTGTTGGGCGAGCTCTAGGTCCCGATGATCGAATAAAGCAAATGAAATAAGTGCGAATACAATCACGGAGTTGCGGAATACTCACATCGATCGGTTAAGCGACGCTACGATGAACAAAAATCTGATTTCTGCCTCTAGGACTGCTCGGCAGTGAGCTCACTGGTCTGTTCCATTTTGGCGTCCATTGATGCACCTTGAACAAGCTCCAAGCTTCGTCAAAAGAATCCCGGATCATGGGTGAACTTCCCTATCACCTTCGCATGTCTCTCGGAGTGCTAGCTCTCTTGAAATTTGCCACAAATATCATCACACTTGCTTCCCCATTCACGGTTTTGCCAAGCAAACCAGTGAAGAAATGGCAGTGAACTGCCGAGAGAGAGAGAGAATAAAAAGAGGAGAGAGAGAGAGATAGATGAAAATGTGTAAATGGTTTCTTAAATTTGGTAAATGATTTTCCAAAATCATATACACCAATTTTTCCCCCCATCACTTGATTGACGAATGATGTGATGCTAGTTGCGGCTAGCGATTTGACGCTTGATTTGATTTGCTGCACTCGAATTCGAAATGCGAATGCGAATGCACTCGAAAATAATCTCGGGCTCAGGTTCGGGTTCGCTAATTCCAAATTAACAAATTTTCCTTTGCGTCGTAATTAAATCTAATTTAATTAAATAATCATGCAAAGCATAATTACTATTCACGTCGCTAACGAATTAATTCGTTCGTCCGAATTAAAATCTAATTTTAATTCCGTGTCGAAATCCAATTTCGTTTAATATATCGAATATATTAATTTATTGATTAATTCCAAATGAATCGTTATCTCTCTTTAAAAATATTTTATCCCAGATAAAATATCTCCGCAATTAATCCCAGATTAATTTTCCCTCTCTTCTAATTAATCCCAGATTAATTTAGAGTGCGAGTCATACGTCATCGGTGAATCTTTGGGAAACGACCCATGAGATCCCCGAATATGTTGGCAGTAAATTCGGTCGTCGGACTATTCGAACACGTAAGTACCTAGTACTACATTTGTACCGATTTACAAGACAAGGTTGGCCTCTAGCAAAGTGCCATGCCTACTCAATTCTCCGGAAATATCCTTACAGGAATAAAGGATCTATATCAAGCGTAGTATACCATAATATTGCGTATTTCTGTCCAGTATCGGATATCACATGCAAGGCTTGGGGCTGGTACAGTGTCTGCCCCGTATGAAGCACATATCGGATTACGAGCAACTAGTCTCTTTATAATCGGATAATCATGACCAAGTCATATTATCCCGACGGTTGCAACCTTATAAGAGAACCAATTCTGTATCCATACGCGATCATCATCTCTATATGACTGGAGTGACACTTCCGTCTTGACATCACACCCAACACACTACGATTCTCGATATACTCAGAATTGGCGTACACATGAACCGGTTAAAGCCTTGGATGACCTCAACCAAAGTATATTGATTGTCGTATGTATTAGCGGTGCAAGTCTCAGGTTATGACCAAATACACCTACCCTGATTTCGGATTTCCATAGACACATAGTCATACTACCAATAGAATTCCGAGGGGGTCTATCCAGAGCGAAGCTGTTTCCCATACCATCGGTAAAACACAACCTCCTATTACACTTGCATGAGTATCCTATACCCAAATATATGAGAACTATGTCGTTGTGCCCTCACAACGCGCACAAGTGTAATACTAGTCTTTTACGTATTTATCGATGTCCAATCTCGATAATACTCTGACTAGGGATATTTAATGATTTTTTATTCGTGGACTGATACTGTCTCATATCATTCTCAATCCAGGAACAAATCATATGGACCTCTCATCATTTATATATCTAGGTGATCTAATCACAAATGATAAGAGTGCAATCTCATTTGTCACATATTTAATTTGTACAACAACACCGTGATCTGTACAAATAGTGACGCTATGGGTCATAATTGTCCAACATAAATATCCCTAATCATAGTATTATCGAGACTGGACATCGATAATGCAGAATAGACTAGTATTACACTTGTGCGCGTATGGAAGCTTAACGACATATTTCCCATATATTTAAGTATTGGATACTTATGCAAGTGTGATAGGAGGTCATGTTAGCCGTTGGATCGGGAATAGCTCCGCTCTGGATAGACCCCTCGGAATCCCATTGGTAGTATGACTATGTGTCTATGGGAATCCGAATCAGGGTAGGTGTATGTGGTCTTAACTTGAGACTTGTATCGCTAATACTTGCGACAATCAGTATACTTTGGTTTTGATCGTCCGGGGTTTTAACAGGTTCTGTGATGTTAAGATGGAAATATCACTTCAGTCATATGGAGATGATGATCACGCATGATACAAAACTGGTACTCTTAAATGCTGCAGCTATCGGGGTAGTATGACGAGGTCATAATTATCTGATTATAGAGACTAGTTGCTGGTGATCCGATGTATGCTTCGTACGTGACAGACACAAGTCCAGCCTCAGGCCTAGCATGTGACATCAGATACTGGATCATAATACGCAATACTTAATATACTACGCCTGATGCAGATGATATATTATTTGTTGAATATTTCTGGAGAATTAGGTAGGCACAGTGCTTTTCTAGAAGCCAGCCATGTCTTGTAAATCCGTAAGAATATGGTACGGGGTACGCACATGTTTGGATAGTCCGACAACCGGATTTACTGCCAACATATCTAGGGATCTCTTGGGTCGCTCCTAAAGATTCACCGATGACATTTGACTCGAACAGAATTAATCTGGGATTAATTATGAGAGAAAAAATTAATCTGGGATTAATTACGGCGAGAATTTATCTGGAATAAAATTCGAATGGAAGAGAGAACACGATTAATTTGGAATTAATCGATTAAATAATTTGGATATATTAATTGAAATCGGATTTCAATGCGGAATTAAAATTGGATTTTAATTCGGGCGAACGAATTAATTTGGGATTAAGTCGCATGTTACTTTCGTAATAATTTTGCTATGGATTATTATTTAATTAAATTGGATTTAATTAAGTCGCGACGGAAAATTTGTTTAATCGGATTAAACGAACCCAAACCCGAAGTGTGTTGAGCAAGCCCACTTGAATTTTGAATTTAAGTGGTGGGGCCCACCAACTTACATCAAATGTCTATATGAGTGATGGAAGTGGTTGAGAGCATTTAATGTAATTTTCTCTCCAACATACTTTGCCTTTGCTTTTTCTTTTTGAAAAGATATACATAATTTTTTTGGAAGTAGTTTTTGGTAATTGTTTTTAGAAAACAAAATATCAAAAACACAAAAGCTCTCTCCTTCTCCCTCAATGCCATGAGCCTAGGGTTCATTTCTCCTTTGATTTTGCTTCAAAATCAAGCTTGCTAGCACATTAAGAGTTGATTAAGGTGATAGGGAAACTCACATTTGGGTTGGATTCATTCAACAAAGCTTGAAGCTTCATCAACATACAATGAATTTTTGAAATCCAACATCCGATCATTGTAAGGTTTTTCCACAAAATTCATTAATATTCACACAAAAATCATCTTATTGATCTTGTGGCATGTCTACGACATTAATAATGGTATCAGAGCCATATCTAAGCATGATTTGTATTTAGGGTTTATATACTTTATTTGGGGATTTTGTACTTGGAGTATTATTTTTTAAAAATTGGTTGCTTGTTTGTGCTTTGATGATGATTAATTGGATTTGTGTATCATAAGAATTGAGAAAATTGATTAGATTAATTTCCCCAAATTCTTGAGCTTGGCAAAAAATGAACCCTTATACACTCACGGTAATTTTTTTTTTGATTTTAAACTATTGGATGAGTTTAAAGCATGAAATAAATCTTGTATGTTGATTTAATTGGATTGAAATCAAATTGAGTATTATTTTGTGCCCTATTACCGTGGAGTGTGAAACATGTAATAGATTGATTTTGCTTCAATTTGTGTTGGACATGAGTTGGATAATTAAGCATGATTAATTTGATTAATTAATGTTTCAAAAATATTAGATTAATAAATTAATTGTGTTAATTACACTTTAATAGAAAATAATGTGATATTTGGAATATTATGTTAGAATAAATTAGTCTTTAAATTGGATTGGGCTAATTTGTTGTATTTGGGCTTAATGGGCTTGGTTGGGCCATGTTTGGTTTTGAACAATTGGATTAGATCTAATTGGGAATAAAACCATTTCCATACAATCCAAATATGATTATTGGGCCTTTAATAATTTAATTGGGCCTAATGGGCCTAAATTGATTTTTGGCAAAATAATGATTCTTTATTGGGCCTTGGCTATTGGATTGGATCCATATTGGCCAAAGCCCATGCCTAAAGAATTAATTAAAAGTCCATTGGACTTTAATTAAATTGGCATTGGATGTTAATTGGGCATTTGAGACCCATTTAGATTGGATTTAGAATCTAAGTCTAAAAGGCACTAAAATAAGAGTAATTATTTAATTTGGAATTAAATATGAATTATTATTGGAAACAATTTGAATTGGATTTTAAATTATAATTCAATATAATTCAAGAATACGTACTTTGAGTATTTATTCTTAAACGAGTTAGACTCGCGCAAATCAAATCGTTGTATAAACATTGGATAGTCATTAATTCAAAGATTAATTAATACGATTAGATTGATTGAATAACATGCTTTAATACTAGGATGTATTGTATGAATAATGTATATCGGATGGATATTAGAAGGATGGAGGTAATTTTGGAAATTATTTTGATAAATTTAGAATTTATTAAATTGGACCTGGGTGTCCAGCCTATTATCTCTTTACTCTTTGTATTTATCTTCTCACCAATTTCCCTAAATATAAATGAGATTTCTTTAATGAATTATCTAATTGGCTAGAAGTATGAATAGTGCTAGCGGGAGAGATGAAAGAAAGAGATTTATTCTAGGAACAAATTGTTATATATCCATCTGTATATCATTATTATTTTATTCGCGCCTTATTATGCTTTTAAAATGCATGCTTAAGAGTGTATGATGAGACCTAATCAAAGATAATAAATTGGATGCCAATTTACGTGAAAAACCCTCACTCAAATATTAAGCGTTTTCCTTCTATTGAGTGGTTCTTTTTCAAGATCCAAGATTGGCATTGGTTTTTTGGTCAAAGTCAAGATCAATGTCCATCGCGGATGCATTTGAACCACGAAGGCTTTGTTATATATCGCATGTCTTGAGCAGTTGTGACTTGTTGGCCAAAGTCAAGGTCATTTCTTGTTCATCAACGTGGATTACGAAGCTTTCCCACTGTCAATGGGTCACACTTAACTGGAATCATTAAGCTTGTTGAGCCAAAGCCAAGACTTAGTTGGTTCAGAGGAAAAGGTTAGGATATATATATTGGATATATATATATTTGGATTTGGAGGTCCATCTACCGGATATAGGAATTGGATGGGATCCAATTGATATTAGAGATCTATCTAGTTAAGTTTCATGCAGCTTGTTGGCCAAAGTCAAGGTTGTATGTTATTTAACGGGATCCTAGCCCGCTAGGAAACTGGGTTTCCCGAGTACTCAACAGAGGATTAGAGGCTCGCCGAAAAATAGTGGGAGGCCAGTATTAAATTTGAAATTTCGTTTAATACTTGCCAAATACGCGATTTCAAATTATTTTAGTCATTATATATTTATATTAGTTGGACTAATATTTTATTATTTTCTTTGAACAGTTGGACTATACCCGAAATCGTTGATTGAATAGTTGGACTATAGAATCAAGATGGCTGGAAAGATCAGCATTAGGGACTGTTAGGGATATGCCCTATACCCAATTTATGGATGGGCTATATGTACATGTATTTGTAATATTTTCATTAATTAATAAAATGACAATCTTTATTAAATATGCTTTACATAGATTATATAAATCATCAAACATTGTAATAAAGCCCTTGGAGTAATAAGATGATGGCTTCCACGCCTTATGAGAATCATTACTCTCAAACGTTCATAGTCATAATTTTGTGAATAATCTGGGTGTTCACAAAGCGGGGAGACTAGCATGATGATATGATCCGCCCTTAAGTGAGGTAGCTGATCTCATAGGCTACTAACGGAGATCCGTCCGCTTGGTGTATCACGTGGATGCATGAGTTGCTCGTGTCCATCGAACTAACCGCCGAAAGTTTTTACATGGAGTGTTTATCCCATGTGTCTGTGAGAACTTTCATGTATCGATTATATGACTAGTCCTTAGACTTGAGGTCTTTACAATCTTATGTGTGGATCAAATAAATTTGACATTCTCCTTCCCCGGCTCAAAAGATCCAGTAATAAGGGTATGATTGGGTCATTTATTGAAACACATGAAGTTTTTTAAAGATACAACAGAGAATCACCACTCTCTCGGATAATATTTTCTTATAAGAGTAGTATTCCAGTTCGCGGGTTGATATGTGTGATCAGTGCTTGAGACTGTGGCCGCAGCGAAAGAATCATATGAGATTCTTGGGTTAGAACGATTCACGACACTATCAATATCATACCTTTGACTATATGAGTAGACAATTTCCGTACCCTAGGTCAAACGGTATGGATGCAGTGAGGCGAGAGACCATATCATATGTAAATTGCATACAAAATGGGTAGATATATTTCCTTCTTATTTTGGGACCTTGGCATGTTGCTAGATGTCAACCTTGGTCATTGAAATCGAACGAATATCTGATCGGAGGATAATTTATGTTCGATTGAATTATCACGATTCATTTCATGTCCAACTTGAGGGGAACCCAAAAGGTCACACACAACAAAGTCGAAACCAATGGTTAACAGTGCACAATACTAATTTATTAGCATATATGATTGCTGTAGGAATTGTTAATAAATGGTTCAATGTGTTTAATTATTGAACAGATCACTTATGAGGTTCCATAGTGGCTTAGGGATTAATGAATGACGATAGGGGAACTTTGGGAATTGGAATAAATAAATAATTAAATAACGTGAATAGTAATATGAATAGTAAATTATTTTTTTTGTTATTTGTTTTGAATTCCAATTCGGCCCAAACTCTTATTAGGGTTTTATAATCTCATTAAACCACTAAATTTAGATCCAATGGCTAAGATTAAATTAGCGTTTATCCCACATCAGATTCTTAATTAATTTTGTTGTCTTTGGAGCACTATATAAATCAAAAGAATTCTTCACAAATTTACACACCAAAACCTTTCATAACTTGGGTTTATATAAGTGAGAAACTCTAAGGTTTAAGAGTAAGCCACTGATTTTGAGGATCATTAAGTCTAATTGACTAGAGGAACCTCAAGTTAAAAGTTTTGAGGTATTTTCCTAGGCTAGCACCAAAGGCAAAATTCCCGTGCATTCAAGGCGTAGTCTTGCCGTTGAGTTTTGGCTTTGGTGTGTGCATCTTTGGAGGCCACACACTTGGGTGGCTCTTTGGAACGTGGAAGAGCTTGCTGAGTTCGAGAAAAGCTTGTAGATTGGAGGGAGGACTGGAGGAGTCTTCGGTTCAAGTAAGTCTTTTTCTTTCTTTATTTTAATTAGAGTTATTATGATAGTTAGCATGTTTAGGTTTATATTCTTTGCATGTTTTATGAGTTTTTTTATGCTTAGAATATATAGTAACATGCCTAGGCTTGTAGAATAATCAAAATAAATGGGTCTTGGTCAAAAGGATAGCGGCATCATAATTTATTTGAATTTTCCGCTGAGCACTCGCGGCCGCTTCCCAACAGTGGTATCAGCGCGCTGTTTTTGTTTTGATTAGTTCTCTCTTATTTAAACTCGAAACCCTGAACTTAATTTTAGGCACAAGTTTTGCATGATTTGGTTAAGATTTGAATTGTGAAATTGCATTTAAAGTTCACGCATCTGCAAAAAATATGAATAGTAAATTTATTTGAATAAAATAAAATGTATTATCATAATTAAATATTAATCAAAGTTATTTAATGCCTAAAATAATTCTAATATATTAAAACTCATATGCTTGATGATTCTATGTATGATTAGTATTGGCATGATTATTTTAGGGTGCAAGTATCTAGAGACTTTCTAAGGAATAGAGAGTGTATTGCTTATTCCTTAGCTAAGTAATTATTCCGTGATGAACTTAGAGATTTATTACTTTCAAGGCAAATAAATATAAATCACTTGTTTATAATAAAATACATTATAAAAGATACAAGTGGGGTGGGACCAAGGCGTTAATAAAACTTTCCAAACTAAAGTTAATTTAACCAAATGTATTAGTAGAGGTTAGATAATGATTTTGTGTCTTCCTTCACTCACTACCTTTTTATAGCCAAAAGGAAAAGCTGTGAAGACATCTAGATAATCATTTACTCAAGGCTTACCTTAAAGTATATTTAAAGTGTTGGACTAATTTGGAGGATCTATTGTTTATTCATGTCACCAAGGCAATAAGAGCCTAAGAGGTAAGGGTATTTAAGAGAGTTCGCTCCACCCTCCCTGTGGGGAATTTTCAATGGAGGAATCCATTTGACAGTTATTCGCTTAAAATTGCTAAAATTCTCAAAAATAATTTAAGTCTAAAATTTACCTCCCATTGTAAAGTATAGACCTAAAGGGCTTAAACCGTATTGGCAGGACTAGGCTTTAGGAGACTGACCAATACCAATTTGTCCCTAAATCGTACTATTGACAATGGTTTGACTTTTCTGAGTCATAAGACGCAGCGACCCTTAGGCGTGGTCTTATAACTTAGTGGCAAAGATAGAGTGTCCACAAGGACTAGCATAAGCTATGGCATGTTTGATTGCCCAACCCAATGATCAAGGAATTATGATTTATATCATAAATTGGTTGGGAACCTACCTAATTATCGTATTTTGTAACGACCGGCCCTAGTCGGAGTTATGGAATGATGATAATGGGATCCTTGCTCACAAGAAATCCATCATTTTGGGGTTGATGCGATTTGCTTAAAATTTTAAAACAATTGAGTGGGAGCAACTTCATAATATTAAAAGCCCATGTTATTATGAAACATTAATGAAAACATATTCATAATTTTAACATTCTCTCTTAACATGTGGGTTAAAATATTTCACAAACATTAAAATGGCAAACAAGGTATCAATTTGTTCCATCCTTGATGAGCATAAGCTCAAATGAGACAACTACAATGACTGGTTTAGAAACCTTAAAATTGTCTTACGACAAGCAAATATTTTCTATGTTCTTGAAAGACCATTTCCTCTAAACCCGTAGAAGATGCTGACCAAAATACATTTGATGCTTGGAAGAAACACGTCGATGATGATGAGCAAGCAGTTTTCATAATGATTGGCTCTATGTCGGACAAACTTCAGAAAGCTCACGAAGATTTGGATGCTCAAACCATCATCTTTCACTTGAAGGAGTTGTATGCAACTTCCGTTCATACCGTGAGATTCCAAGTGTCATGTGCCTTATTCCAAACAAGGTATAAGGAAGGATCTGTTAGTGGACATGTGCTTAAGATGATTGGCTATATTGAAAAATTGGCCAACCTCGGGTTCATCATGGATCATGAGATAGGTCACGATCTTATTCTTCAATCCTTACCAAAAGAATTCTCTAACTTTATTATGCAGTTTCATCTGTCTGATAAAGAAGCTACTTTAGCAGAATTGCACAATCTGATAAAGCAAGCAGAGAAGGACTTGAAACAGGAGCTTAAAACCTTTGTCATGCTTACGAGTACGGACCTGAAGCCATGAGGCCCAAAGAAAAATAAAGGCAAGGCTAAAGCTCCAGATCACCCAAAGCCCAATGGTAAGGTGGAGAAGAAAAAGGGAAATGAGAAATGTTTCTTTTGTGGAAAGAAAGGTCATTGGAAGAAAGATTGTAGATCCTTGAAAGCCAATGAAGCGAGGGAAGCCCAAGAGGCCAAGAAGCCCAATGCTTCAGGTATGTTGTATATGATTGAACTATATTCTCAAAACTTTGAACCTTCTACTTGGGTGCTTGACACCGGTTGTGGGACTCACTTGTGTAAAAATGTGCAAGGCCTGAGAAACAGTAGGAGACTCCGTCATGGGGAGGTTGACTTACGCGTGTGGACTTATTCATTAGTTTTTCCGAATGATTTAGTTTTAGACTTAGAATATTGTGTTTATGTACCTTCTCTAGTAAAGAACATCATTTCAATTTCTTCTTTATGTAATAAAGGCTTTTCATGCCTAATAAGTTGTAATGAATGTTCTATTTATTTCAATGAAATAAAATATAGAGATGGTATTTTGAATAATGGTATTTATGTCTTACAAACTAACAAAGAATGTTAAACCTCTAATATATATAATGTTAACTCAAATAATCTCAATGAATCACTTCTATGGCACAGTCGCTTAGGTCATATCAATGAAATAAGATTAACTAAGCTACATAAGGATGGGTATTTCAGACCCTTTAAATATGAACCTTATGGAACTTGTGAGTCTTGTTTTCTTGTTAAAATGACCAAATTAACCTTCAAAGGTAAAAGACAGCGTGCTGCGGAGACATTAGAACTCATACACTCTGATGTAAGCGAACCAATGTCTGTCACCGCTAGAGGTGGATTCTCCTACTTCATTACCTTTATCGATGATCACTCGTGATATGGGTATGTGTACCTTATGCGGTATAAATCTGAAGCCTTTGAGAAATTCAAAGACTTCAAAGCTGAAGTAGAAAACCAGCTTAATAAAAGTATTAAGTTACTAAGGTCTGACCGAGGTGGTGAATACTTAAGCAACGGATTTCAAGATTACTTTAGAGAAAATGTCATTATTTCCTAGTGGACTCCTCCGGGAACTCCACAGCATAATGGGGTCTCCGAAAGGAGAAATTAGACATTATTAGATATGGTCTGATCAATGATGCCAGACACGGATCTACCTCTTTCATTTTAGGGTCTTGCTTTAGAAATTGCAACACTACTACTAAACTAAGTTCCTTCCAAGACTGTTAGTCAAACACCATATGAGTTATGGTATGGGAAACGTCCTAGTCTTAGTTATCTAAGAGTTTGGGGATGTGACGCATATGTCAAGCTCAAACAAACTAACAAATTAGATGATAGGTCAGTTAAATGTAAGTTTGTATGATATGCCTTGAACTCAAGAGCATACGTGTTCTACGTCCCAATTGAACAAAGAACATTTGTCTCACGAAATGCTAAATTTCTAGAGAAAGAATTCATTCTCAAGAAATATAGTGGGAGTAGACTTGACCTCGATGAGGTATGAGAAGAACAAACTAACATATAACTAAACCCCAGGCCCCTCAAAAGGGCAGCGATGGAACAACCACCAGGTTATGAACTTATAAGGTCTGGTAGGGAAAGACATGAGCCTGAAAGATATGGTTTCCATATTGATAAGGAACATGATCAGGTCATTGATAATGATGATCCCATCAGTTATGACGAAGCAATGTGTGACATTGATTCAGTCAAGCGGCTTGAGGCCATGAAATCCGAAATAGACTTTATGTATCAGAATCAAGTATGGGACTTAGTAGATGCACCTGAAGGGATAAAACCCATAGGCTGTACAAGCGTAAAAATGATACAGAAGGGAACATCCAAACCTATAAGGCTAGGTTGGCAGCGAAAGGTTATAGACAAATCCAAGGAATTGACTATAACGAAACCTTCTCGCCTGTTGCAATGATAAAGTCCATTCGAATTTTACTGGAACTAGTTGCACACTTTGATTACGAGATTTGACAGATGGATGTCAAAACAGATTTCCTTAATGAGAACCTCGTATAGGAAGCCTATATGACACAACCTGAGGGGTTTGCATCTAAGGATGATCATAATAAAGTATGCAAGCTTAAATGATCCATTTATGGACTCAAGCAAGCCTCCAGAAGTTGGAATATACGATTTGATGAGACAATCAAAGAATTTGACTTCATCAAAAATGTAGACGAGCCTTGTGTTTACATGAAAGGTAGTGGGAATGTTGTTGTATTTCTCGTATTATATGTCGATGACATATTAATCATCGGGAATGATATTCCCATGATACGAGCCACCAAGCAATGGTTATCACAGAATTTCTCCATGAAAGATTTGGGAGAAGCAGTCTATATCCTCGGCATTAAGATCTACAGTAATAGATCTAAGAGGTTGTTAGGACTTTCTCAATCTACATACATAGATAAAGTTTTGAAAAGATTCAAAATGGAAGATTTCAAAAGAGGTAATTTACCTACTTGTCATGGAATCAAATTATCTAAGGAGCAATGTCCACATACTCATTCAGATAGAGAGTGGTGAGTAGGATTCCTCATACTTCAGCAATAGGATCGATCATGTACGCCATGCTATGTACAAGACCCGATGTCTTTTATGCTCTTAGTATAACGAGCAGGTATCAAAAAAATCCTGGTGAGCAACACTGGGCAGCTTTCAAAACAATCCTCAAGTACCTAAGAAGAACTAAGGATGTGTTCTTGACATACGGAGATTGTTCTGAGATGAAAGTCATTGGTTACTGTGATGCGAGCTTTCAGACCGATATGGATGACAGCAGATCACAAACAGGTGTCTGTTTATTTTGAATGGCAGAGCTTTCAGTTGGAAAAGCTCAAAGTAGTCAACTACAGCAGACTCTACCACTGAAGCCGAGTATATTGCAATATCTGAGGCAGCTAAAGAAGCAGTCTGGATAAAGAAGTTCATCACGGAGTTGGAAGTGCTTCCCGTGATAAAGAATGGCATCACGATGTACTGTGACAACACGGGCGCCATTGCTCAATCAAAGGAACCAAGGTCTCACCAGAAATCCTAGCATGTACTCAAGCAATTTCATCTCATCATGGAGATTTTTGAGAGAAAAGAAGTTATTATAGAGAAAATACCCACTGAAGATAATCTTGCAGATTCTCTGACTAAAGGGCTAACTCAACAAAAGCATGATAGGCACACCTGAGAGTATGGTGTCTAGATTCATACTAGTTGGCTATAGTGCAAGTGGGAGATTGTTAGGGATATGCCCTATACCCAACTTGTGGATAGGCTATATGTACATGTATTTGTAACATTTTTATTAATTAATAAAATGGCAATCTTTATTATACGTGTCTTACATAGATTATATAAATCATCAAACACTGTAATAAAGCCCTTGGAGTAATAAGATGATGGCTTCCACGCATTATGAGAATCATTACTCTAAAAACGTTCATAATCATAGTTTTGTGAATAATCTGGGCGTTCACAAAGCGGAGAGATTAGCATGATGATATGATCCGCCCTTAAGTGGGGTAGCCGATCTCATAGGCTACTAACGGAGATCCGTCCGCTTGGTGTATCACATGGATGCATGAGTTGCTCGTGTCTATCGAACTGACCGCCGAAAGTTTTTACATGAAGTGTTTATCCCATGTGTCTTTGAGAACTTTCATGTATCGATTATATGACTAGTCCTTAGACTTGAGGTCTTTACAATCTTATGTGTGGACCAAATAACTTGGACATTCTCATTCCCCGGTTCAAAAGATCTGGTCATAAGGGTATGATTGAGTCATTTGTTGAAATACATGAAGTTTGTAAAGATACAACAGAGAATCGCCACTCTCTCGGATAATATTTTCTTATAAGAGTAGTATTCCAGTTCGCGGGTTGATATGTGTGATAAGTGCTTGAGACTGTGGCCGCAGCGGAAGAATCATGTGAGATTCTTGGGTTAGCATGATTCATGACACTATCAACATTATACCTTTGACTATAAGGTTATATATTTTCCGTACCATAGGTTAAACTATGGGGATATAGTAAGGCGAGGGACCGTATCATATGTAAATTGCATACAGAATGGGTATATATCTTTCCTTCTCATTTGGGGGCCTTGGCATGTTGTTAGATGTCAACCTTGGTCATTGAAATCGAACGACCATCTGATTAGAGGATAATTTATGTTCGATTAAATTATCACGATTCATTTTATGTCCAACTTGATGGGAACCCAAAAGGTCACACACAAGAAAGTCGAAATCAATGGTTAACAGTGCACAATATAAATTTTACAACATATATGATTGCTGTAGGAATTTTTCATTAATGGTTCAATGTGTTTAATTATTGAACAGATCATTTATGAGGTTTCATAGTGGCTTAGAGATTGGTGAATGACGATAGGGGCACTTTGGGAATTGGAATAAATAAATAAATGTGAATAGTAACATGAATAGTAATTTTTTTTTGTTATTTGTTTTGAATTCCAATTCGTCCCAAACTCTTATTAGGGTTTTATAATCTCATTAAACCACTAAATTAAGGTCCAATGGCTAAGATTAAATTAGCTTTTATCCCACATCGGATTCTTAATTAATTTTGTTGTCTTTGGAGCACTATATTAACCCAAAGAATTCTTCACAAATTTACACACCAAAACCTTTCATATCTTGGGTTTATATAAGTGAGCAACTCTAAAGTTTAATAGTAAGCCATTGATTTTGAGGATCTTTAAGTCTAATTGACTAGAGGAATCTCGAGTTAAAAGTTTTGAGGTATTTTCCTAGGCTATCACCAATGGCAAAATACCCGTGCAGTCAAGGCGTAGTATTGCAGTTGAGTTTTGGCTTTGGTGTGTGCATCTTTGGAGGCCACACACTTGGGTGGCTCTTTGGAACGTGGAAGAGCTTGCTGAGTTCGAGAAAAGCTTGTAGATTGAAGGGAGGACTGGAGGAGTCTTCGGTTCAAGTAAGTCTTTTTCTTTCTTTATTTTAATTATAGTTCTTATGATAGTTAGCATGTTTAGATTTATATTCTTTGCATGTTTTATGAGTTTTTTTATGCTTAGAATATATAGTAATATGCCTAGGCTTGTAGAATAATCAAAATAAATGGGTCTTAGGGAAAGGGATAGTGGCATCATAATTATTTTTTATTTTCCGCTGCGGACTCGCGGCCGCTTCCCAACAGGGACATCATCATGGACGATAATTTCTTTAACGGCGTGAATTTTCTAGACTGGGATATGAACCTCGGGATTGTCCTGGGGGCTGAGAAGTTACTCTATCTGATAGAGAGACCTCTCGGGCCTAAGCCCGGAGTTGAGCAGCCAGTTGAGCTTGAGCTTTGGAAGACTCACAGTGATGACAACTCAACTGCTTAATCCGTCATGCTTGCCGCAATGAGCCCTCAATTTCATCGTCAAAACAAGGGATTGGATCTCTATGAAATGATATCGAAATTGAAGGACCTTCATAGATCTAACCTTAGATCTCAAAAGTATGAATTGCAAAAGAAGCGCTTTCGCTCTCGCATGTCAGAGGGTATATCTGTCGAGCATCATGTGTCACAAATAATTGCTGACATCGAACAGCTGGGTCAGCTGGGCATAACCTTTGAAGCTGAGACTTCTATAGATTTGATCTTACAGTCTTTTCGTGATAGATGGAGTGGGTTCATCATGAACTATAATATGGTGAACCAAGAAAAGAATCTTAGAGAGTTGATGGCGATGCTGAAAGAGGCAGAAAAATAGCTTTTGAAGGGCAAGAAGCGTGAGGCGCACTTCACTTCGACATATCAGAAAGCTAAGACTTGGCCAAAGGTTTCTGGAGGTGTGAAGAAGAATAAAAGAAAGGGCAAGGCCAAATCATCACAGTCTTCTAGGAAGACCAAGGACAAATCCTAAGATGTCTGCCTACAGTATGGCAAATAAGGTCATTGGAAGCGTGACTGTCGTGAGTACAAGGCATACATAAAGGAAATGAAGGCGGGCAAGGCACCGGCTTCATGTATGTTTGTTATTGAAATAAACATGTCTACTTCTAGTTTTAAAAATTGGATTTTAGATTCTGGATGTGGTACTCATATATGTAGTGATGTGCATGATTTGCAGATTAGTAGGAGACTGGCTTCAGGAGAGATCGACCTCCGAGTTGGAAATGGGACAAGAGTCGCCGTTTTGGCCATTGGGACCTATATTTTGAATCTTCTCTCGGGGCATGTACTTACTTTATCAGAATTTTATTATGTAACTAGTTTGACTAGAAACATTATATCTGTATCTTGTTTAACCCAATGTAGGTATACCTTTGTATTCTGGAACACTGGGTGTTTTGTTTATAAAAATGATTTTGAGATATGAACAGCCGATGCTAATAATGGTCTTTATATTTTGAATATAAATGAATCTCAAACATATAACATGACAAACAAAAGGCTTAAATTAAGTAACACAGATGAAACTTATTTATGGCATTGTCGTCTGGGACACATAAATAAGACTCTTATATCCACACTTTCGAATAGTGGATACTTAGACGGATTTGATCCTAATTCAAATGACGTCTGCGAATCTTGTTTATTCGGCAAGATGCCTAAAATTACGTTTAGCGGTAAAGGTATTCGTGCCATTGAATTGTTAGCCCTTGTTCATAGTGACGTATGCGGGCCCATGTCTAGCCAGGCTAGAGGTGGTTATGAATACTATGTAACCTTTACGGATGATGCATCGCGTTATGGTTATGTGTATCTTATGAGACACAATTTGAAAACTTTTGAGAAATTCAAAGAGTTTTGACACGAAGTAGAAAAACAGATCGGAAAAGCATTAAAACATTGCGGTCGGACCGTGGTGGAGAATACTTAAGCAATGAGTTTCTCGATTACTTGAAAGAGTATGGTATTCTTTCATAATGGACTCCTCCCGGAACACCTCAATTAAACGTTGTATCTGAATGGAGAGACCGAACTTTGTTGGACATGGTAAGGTCAATGATGAGTTGCACTAAGCTACCAATTTCCTTATGGGGATATGCATTGAATAGTGCAATACTTATTTTGAATAAGGTTTCGTCAAAGTCTGTTGGACAGACTTAATATGAAATATGGACAGGAAAGAAATCAGGTTCCACATTCCCGAAGATATAGGGATGCTGGGCATATGTAAAACGTTTGGATGGTACCAAACTAGAACCTAAATCAGATAAGTGTCTATTTGTAGGTTATCCTGGGAAACCAAAGGATATTACTTCTACAACCCGCAAGAGAACAAGGTATTTGTGGCTCTCCATGCAGTTTTCCTCGAAAAGGAATTCCTAAATGCAGTGGTAAGTGGGAGGAAAGTATAACTCGATGAAAATCGGAGTGATATTATTCCTGGAACCGACTCCTTAAAGGAACACGAAAAGTTCATCAAGGATGAGACTGTACCACAATCTTCTAACACACAAGAACCGCGTAGATCAGAGAGAGTCGGAAAACAACCTGAGAGGTATGGGTTTCTGATCTCATCTCATGTGGATATTAATCTTATTGAGAAAGATGTACCTGCTGTTGGTCTCTAAGACATTCCAAGATCATATAAAGCAATGAAATCATGTGAATACTAAAGTAAAGTATGGCGGAATCATACTTACATTAAACGGATTTAGGATGCGTCAAATACAAAAAAAAATTGTTGAAGTTTTCGGCCAATGTGTCATTTGAGAAGTCTCCAAGCTTCCTCTTTGAATGTTGAATCCATGCTCCAAGCTTTGATCTTTGATTCCAAGCTCAAGGGATTAGTTTCCCTAACACCTTGATATGATTCCTTGAATGTGCTAGCAAGATTAGAAAGAAAAAAAAATTCTTCTTTCCTTGTAATGAAGCTCACGGTTTTGAGCTATTGGGAGAGAGAGAGAGTTTTTCAATTTGTTTCTTTTGTTTTCTAAAAACCTTATCCAAAAAATCCTTCACAACTTTTGGTATATGCTTATCCAAAAGCATAAAGCAAAAATGGAGGGAAAATGGCATTCAATGCCTTCAACAACTCCCATCATGAATAGTGACTGGTTGTCAATCACAAAAAGGTGACAAGACTTCCATCACTAAAGTGACAGGTGATATGACTTGCGATGTGATTTGTGGGCCGCACTTGAATTCAAAATGCGAGTGGGCTCGCAAACACATTTCGGGCTCGTGTTCGTTAATTCCGAATTAATGAACTTTCCGTTGCGACGTAATTAAATCAAATTTAATTAAATAATTATGCCTAGCAAAATTACTATTCATGTCGCTCGCGAATTAATTCTAAATCAATTCGTTAGCCCTTAAAATCCAATTTTAATTCCGCGTCGAAATCTAATTTCGTTTAATATATTGAAAATATTATTTAATCGATTAATTCCAAATTAATCGTTCTCTCTCTTTAAATAGTATTTTATCCCAGATAAAATTTCTCCACAATTAATCCTAGATTAATTATGTTCGAATCATACGTCATCGGTGAATCTTCGGGAAGCGACCCATTAGATCCCTGGATATGTTGGCAGTAAATCAGGTCGTCGGACTATCCGAACACGTACGTACCTCGTACTACAATTTTACCGATTTACAAGATATGGTTGGCTTCTAGCAAAGCACTGTGCCTACCCAATTCTCCAGAAATATTCTTAAAGGAATATATAATCTATGTCAGGTGTAGTATACGTAATATTACATATTGCGATCTAGTATCGGATGTCACATGCAAGGCCTGAGGCTGGAATAGTGTCTGCCCCGTACGAAACATATATCGGATTACAAGCAACTAGTCTCTTTAATCGGATAATCATGACCATGTCATATTATCCCGATGGTTGCAACCAATTAGAGTACCAGTTTTATATCCCTGCATGATCATCATCTCCATATGACTGAAGTGATACTTCCATCTTGACATCACACCCAATACACTACGATTCTCAATAAACCCAGAAGAGGCGTACACAAGACCTGTTAAAGTCCTGAACGACCAAAACCAAAGCGTATTGATTGTCACAAGTACTAGCAATGGAAGTATCAGGTTAAGACCAAATACACATACCCTGATGCGGATTCCCATAGACATATAGTCATACTACCAATGGGATTCTGCGGGGTCTATCCAGAGCGAAGCTGTTTCCTTACCATCGATAAACACAACCTCCTATCACACTTGCATAAGTATCCAATACTTAAATATATGATAAATATGTTGTTACGCTTCCATAACACGCACAAGTGCAATACTAGTCTATTCCGCATTATCGATGTCCAGTCTCGATAATACTACGACTAGGGATATTTAATGATTAAACCGTTATGGATTGATATTGTCTCATATCTTATAATCCGGAACTAATCATATGGACTTTTATCATTTATACATTTAAGTAATCAAATTACAAAATGATAAAATACAATGTCCATTGCTACATAGTTAATTTGTACAAAACCACAATGTCTTTTACAAATAGTGACGCTATGGGTCATAATTGTCTAACACCTGCCACGTATGAGGAAGCGATACAAGGTATTGACTCCACTTTATGGCAAGGTGTCATGAAGTCTGAAATAGATTCCATGTATACCAACCAAGTTTGGACACTGGTTGATGCACCAGAAGACATTAAATGGGTCTTCAAGAAGAAGATTGATATGGATGCAACATACAAACGTACAAAGCTAGGCTTGTAGCGAAAGGGTATCATCAACGACATGGTATCGATGACGACGAAACTTTTTCACCTGTTGTCATGATTAAATCTATTCGGATAATGCTTGCTATTGCTGCATATTTTGATTATGAAATATGGTAGATGGATGTCAAAATCGCTTTCCTTAACGAAAATATTTTGGAGGATGTTTATATGCAACGGCCTAACGGTTCTATCATGCCAAAACATGCAAACAAGGTTTTCAAGTTAAATCGATCCATTTATGGATTGAAGCAAACATCGCGTTCTTGGAATCAATGTTTTGATGAGATTATAAAAGTGTATGATTTCATTCAAAACGAAGATGATTCTTATGTATATAATAAGGTTAGTGGGAGCGCACTGACATTCATTATCTTTTATGTTGATGATGTATTGCTTGTTGGCAATGACATTCCCTTACTACAATCGGTGAAAGCTTGGCTTTCATTAAAATTATCCATGAAAGATCTGGGAGAAGAAGCCTTTATTCTGGGAATAAGGATCTACCGAGATAGATTTAGAAAGCTACTTGGACTCTCCCAGAGCTCGTACATTGACAAAGTGTTGAAGAAATTCAATATGGATCAATCTAAGTGGGGACTGCTTCCAATGTCACATGGCGTCTCTCTATCTATGGACATGTGTCCTAAAACACAAGATGAGAGAGATAACATGAGTCGGATTCTGTTCGGTTCTGCAGTCGGATCGATCATGTATTCCATGATATGTATGCGACCTGATGTCTCATATGATTTGAGCATATGCATTCGCTATCAGACCGATCCAGGTGATGGTCACTAGATTACGGTTAAGAACATCCTTAAGTATCTTAGACGAACTAAGGATGCTTTCTTAGTCTATAGAGATGGAGAACTTGAGGTGACTGGGTTCACCGACGTAAGTTTCCAAATCGATGAAGACAACTCTAAGTCACAATTTGGGTACATATTTTATTTGAACAACGGAGTAGTGAGCTGGAAATCTTACAAGCAAGAGACTGTTGCCGATTCAACAACAGAAGCAGAATATATCGTTGCAGCTGAAGCAGCAACAGAAGCAGTTTGGATCCGTAAATTCCTAATGGATTAGGGGTAGTTCTGTTAGCATCTGAGCATGTTCCTTTGTATTGTGACAATAACGGGGCTATAACGCAGGCTAAGGAACCGCGGTCTCATCAACGATCCAAGCATGTACTTCGATATTTCAATCTGTTTCGTGAGATCATTCATCGTGACGATGTGAAGATCGAAAGATTACTTCAAATGACAACATTGTAGATCTGCTGACGAAAGCTATCTCTCAGCAAAAGTTTGAGCATCATATACATAGTTCAGGTGTTAGATACTTGAGTGATTGGCTGTGAGCCAAGTGGAGATTTGACCAACGTAAACACACACGTATAACGCAAGCGTACGTATCGTTCAAGTAGTATAAAAAGTATCGATCCCACGAGGACTTAAAATCTTATCTATTAATTTTTTATAAGGTCAAATGATTACTAGTATCTAACAGGTTGTTTGATTGATTTGAAAAGGTGACGATTCTAAATTTAAAATAAGTAAATGAAAATTGTTTTATGGTTGATTTTAAGAAAATTCAATATTAAAAACTATCTAGGGTTGTGATTTATTCCAATATTATTTAAAGATGAAGTGGTTATCTTATAATTGGGTAAAATATTGATTTATTAACCTGGAACACTAAATTATGTAAAAGCCTCTTCCGATGGTCAATTACAAATATCCAATTTAACCTAATTGAACCATATGTCTATGTCAACCAAATTATCTGGATTCATTAAGATTAAGTTCCAATTATGGCTACCCCCGCCCGACAGGTATATTCCTATCCTGTAAGGAAATCTATTAAAGGGTTATCTATCCTCAAAGAAGATCGTGGGTTATTGAGTCTGAGGTTTTAAACTTAAAATCCCTATGTCTAGTTCATTTTAAGTTTACCTTATCAATTTTATTAGTGGCCAGTTAATAAAAAGCATTAAGAGTAAGACTCAATAAATAAATCTTTATATTACCCAAATTATAATTTAACCCTTATAAACCGGTGATATTGGATTTCATCACAACCCTAGATTACTAACTTAGTTATGACACATAGCTAGGGCTAGTAAAAACTTAAAAGACATAAAATGAAAATGCTGAAAAGTAATTGCGGTGAATGAAAATGCTAAAAAGTAAATTACAAATGAAATAAAAATGCTAAGGCAAAATGAATTACTTTTACTATTACTAATTTAGATATCTCCCATAAAATAATATATAAACTTGTGATAATATTTTACCAACCGACCAATCTGGCGGTATCCTGATTAAGTCAAATTAAGTCCAACCAGCCATATAGGTGGTAATATTTGTCCATAATCCAGCCATAAAGGCGGTACCAAAATAAATTTACCAACCGACCAATATAGCGGTATTCCTTTATTAATCAAGTTCAAACCAACAGAAAATAAATTTACCAACCGACCAATATAGCGGTATTCCTTGATTAGTCAGGTTTTCAACCAGATTAAAATTAAATTACCAACCGACCAATATAGCGGTATTCCTTATTAATCAGAATTTTAAATAGTAAATATATTATTTTTAAGGGAGATTAATCTAAATAGCAATAGTAAAATAATTACCTTTCACCCTAGCATAGGGAAGTTACCTCCGCATAGTGAATAGTAAAAACTGTAAAATAAAGAAAGTAAGTTATTATTATTACAGAACGTAATTAAAATTTAAAAAACTAAATTAAAAGAAATTTAGAGAGAGAAAAACTCCCTAATTACATAGGATTTGGGAGAGGAAATGGTGTACTAAAAACTGAAAATTCGCGGCCTATTTATAGCAAAAAATTTTACTGTTCAGGAACTGTCCGCGCGTCGCGACGCCAAGGAGATGCGCGTCGCGACGCTGGATTCATCGACGTGGCACAATGAGAAGGCGACACGTAGCAAGGCGGCTGACTGTACATGCGACACGTGTCAATGCGGCTAATTCTCAATTATTGTGATGACGTCATTGATGACGTCATGCTGACGTGGCGATGACGTGGCGCTGACGTGGCGAGGCGGCTGACTGTTGACTTGTCGGCACAATAGGATTGCGACACGTGGCGACACGTGTCATGCTCTGATTGGCTGAGGCTGACGTGGCAAGTTGACTCGGTTGACCTGCTGACGTGGCTGATGATGTGGCACGACACGTGGCAAGGTTGACTTGTTGACCGCTGACATGGCTGATGACGAGGCGACACGTGTCAAGTCTGAGTGTCGGCAGCATATGATGATGACACGTGGCACGGCGCATGTTAGCAGATCGGCTGTGATGGTGACACGTGGCACGGCGCATTTTAGCAAAGTCAAAACTTCTCAAATTGGTGACCGTTGACCAGGCGCATGTTAGCAAATCCGGCTCACGTTGGGCGTCGCGGCGCGCTGTGTTCTGGCGTCGCGACGCGCAGAAGATGAAAATATCCCTGTTGACGCATTTTTGTCCGGTTTTGCCCCAAATTGCCTCCAGTGCTGTCCAAACTTTATTTATCTGCAAGATAACAATAAAACACATCAAAACGTTCATAAAACTCAAGAAACTATACAAAATGTTAAGTTAAATGAGTGGGAAATAGTGATATAAATGTCACTCATCAAGATTGTAGGACAATTATCACCCATAGCATCACAATTTATAAAAGACATTGTGTTTTTTTGTACAAATTAACTATGTGACAAAAGAAATTGTTATTTTATCATTTTGTAATTAGATTACTTGAATATATATAAATGATAAAAGTCCTTATGATTAGTTCCGGATTAATAAGATATGAGACAGTATCAATCCACAAACGGTTTAATCATTAAATATCTCTAGTTGTAGTATTATCGAGACTGAACATCGATAATATGGAATAGACTAGTATTACACATGTGCGCGTTATGGAAGCTTTACAGTATAGTTCTCATATATTTAAGTATTGGATACTTATGCAAGTGTGATAGGAGGTCATGTTAGCCGTTAGATCGGGAACAGCTTTACTCTGGATAGACCCATCAGAATCTCATTGGTAGTATGACTATGTGTCTATGGGAATCCGAATCAGGGTAGGTGTATGTGGTCTTAACTTGAGACTTGCATCGCTAATACTTGTGACAATCAGTATACTTTGATTTTGATCGTCCGGGGCTTTAACAGGTTCTGTGTACGCCTATTCTAGGTTTATTGAGAATCGTTGTGTATTGGGTGTGATGTCAAGATGGAAGTGTCACTTTAGTCATATGGAGATGATGATCACGCAGGATACAGAACTGGTACTCTTAAATGCTACAGCTATCGGGATAGTATTACAAGGTCATGATTATCCGATTACAGAGACTAGTTGCTAGTGATATAATGTATGCTTTGTACAGGGCAGACATAATTCCAGCCCCAGGCCTAGCATGTGACATCAAATACTGGATCGTAATACTCAATACTTAATATACTACGCCTGATACAGATTATAGATTCTTCTTTGAATATTTCTTGAGAATTGGGTAGGCACGGTGCTTTACTAGAAACTAATCATGTCTTGTAAATCCGTAAGAACGTGGTACGGGGTACGCACGTGTTCGGATAGTCTGACAACTGGATTTACTGCCAACATATTCAGGGATCTCTTGGGACGCTTCCCAAAGATTCACCGATGACTTTTGACTCGAACAGAATTAATCTGAGATTAATTATGAGAGAGAAAATTAATCTGGGATTAATTGCGGCGAATTTATCAGGGATAAAATTCGAATAGAAGAGAGAACACGATTAATTTGGAATTAATCGATTAAATAATATATTGGATATATTAATTAAAATAAGATTTCAATGCGGAATTAAATTTGGATTTTAATTTGTGCGAACGAATTAATTTGGGATTAATTTGCAAGCGACTTTCGTAATAATTTTTCTAGGGATTATTATTTATTTAAATTGGATTTAATTACGTCGCGACGGAAAATTCGTTTAATCGGATTAAACGAACCCGAGCCCGAAGTGTGTTGAGCAAGCCCACTTGAATTTTGAATTTAAGTGGTGGGGCCTACTAACTTACATCAAATGTCTATATGAGTGATGGAAGTGGTTGGGAGCATTTAATGCTTTTTTCCCTCCAACACACTTTGCCTTTGCTTTTTCTTTTTTGAAAAAATATACACAACTTTTTTGGAAGTTGTTTTGGTAATTGTTTTTAAAAAATAAAATATCAAAAACACAAAAGCTCTCTCCTTCTCCCTTAATGCCGTTAGCCTAGGGTTCATTTCTCCTTTGATTTTGCTTCAAAATCAAGCTTGCTAGCACATTAAGAGTTGATTAAGGTGATAGGGAAACTCACCCTTGGGTTGGATTCATTCAACAAAGCTTGGAGCTTCATCAACATACAAGAAATTTTTGAAATCCAACATCCGATCATTGTAAGTTTTTTTCGCAAACTTCATTAATATTCACACACAAATCATCTTAGTGATCTTGTGGCATGTCTAGGACACTGACAGTTTGATGTCATGTTTGGTGCCATGTTTGGTGAAGCAATTGGTGGAAGCCTTTAGATTTATCTATAAATACTAAGCTAAACTTTGTAAATTTTTCATGCTTTCTTTGGAGGAATTTCTCCATGAAAACCTAAAAGAAAGTGTCTTGTGTATTTATTTAAGTTTTCTTGTATTTTTTTTTATTTAAATAATAAAATTTTGTGTGTTTTCATTTACAGCATGAGCATGTAATCTCTTTCTGCTCGGGTGAAAAGGTAAGACTTTTAATATAATAAATTAGATTAATCTCCCTTATTTTAATTAAAATTTGGATTAATTAGTTACCGCCTATGTGGTCGGTTTAGGTGACAACTTATTTACTACCTATATGGTCGGTCTTACATTTCAGACGTAGTTTCCGCCTATATGGTCAGTGTAGGTAATAACTTGTTAGTTGTTACCGCCTATATGGTCGGTTGGATTTAATTGAGACAAATGGAATTACAGCCTTTATGGTCTGGTTAAATATAATTAATTAATCGGTAAATATTGACAATAAGGGAGATTTCTAATTTTGAAATATTAAAAGTGGATCCTCTAACCCCCAACATTTTCTTTATTGTTTTATTTACGTTTTTAATTTCCAGCTTTTACCTTATGTCTTTTATTTTATTAAGCTTTTACTAGCCTTAGATATGTGTTGTAACTAAGCCCTTTATCTGGGATTGTGATGATTTCCAATATCACTGGTTTATAAGGGGTTATTTTACGGTTTAAGTAATATAAAGGTTTATTTATTGAGTCTTAGTCTTCATGCTTCTTGTTAACTGGCCATTAATAAGATTGATCTGGTAAACTTAAAATAAACTTGGAAAAATGAATTTTAGGTTTAAACCTTAGACTCAATCACCCACGATCTTCCTTGAGGATGGCTAACCCTTTAATAGATATCCTTACAGGATATGAATATACCTGTCGGGTGGGGGTAGCCATAATTGGAACTTAATCTTAATGAATTCAGATAACTTGGTTGACATAAGAATATGATTAATTGGGCTATACTGGATATTTGTATCTGACCATCAGAATAGGCTTTTACATATTTTCGTGTTCCAGGTTAATAAAATAATATATTGCACAAACGTAAGATAACCGCTTTATCTTTTAAAGATATGGGAATGATTCACAATCCTGGATAGTTTCATAATATTGAATTTTCATCAATTTACTTTCGTGCAATTTTATCTACTTGTTTTAAGTTTAAAGTCACTATCCAATAAAACAACCAATCCATTAGATACAGTTAATAATTTTGCTTCATAAATTAATAGCTTAGGTATTAAGTTCTCGTGGGATCGATACTTTTTATACTACTTGAACGATACGTGCGCTTGCGTTATACGCATATGATTGCGATGATCAGACGCACATCAACACGTGGTAATACAAATTCAGAAATCATGACTTATTCTCTTATCATTATATACTCAAATTTTTCATAGCTTATCATCATATAAATATTCAAATTCATGTATCAATGCTTATTCATATACTTGTTCATTTACATGTACATAGACATACTATTATATGTGCATACTCATTCCCATATACCTATGCCTACCATTTCAAGTTCATACATTGACATACATGAATACATACTTATAGACATTAACCTCATCTAACATCTTACTTCATATTACAATAATAACATAAACATCCATACCAGTGGAGGTCGATTTCCTTTAATCATATGTAATCTCGAACTCGTTACTCCAAAACCACCTTTTAACTATCTTATTTTATTCCTTACCATTTGAATCATCTATATATATCTATATATAAATAAAACATAAATTCACCAACTCAAGTTCTCATCGCATGTATTACTTACCTGGCTTCACGATCACTCCAGATCCTAGTTAAATCTGTTAAAATAAATGGTGAAACACCGTCAGAATCATGATTTATGGAGTTCTCAACTATATTATGATAAAATTCTGGATCTTTCCGGGATAACCAAACCGACTCCGATTTCAATGTTTTCAGTTCCATTACTCTTAAAATATCATTATAAACTATTTCAAACCAGTAGTTCACTTAAATCCCTATATTGCGAGTTTTTAGAAAATCTTTCGAAAACTTTTCTGCACATGTTACAGAAGGGCCTGAACCCTCCGAACCTACCTGGATTTATTCAAACATGTTCGTAATATCATATATAACTCATAACTATCGTTAAAGTCAAAACACATCATTATATGCAAAAACCCATTTTTATCTGAAACTTACTTATTCTATCGAATCGATCAAACTCGTTTTGTTTTAAAATGGATTCTATCAAATGCATATAATCAATATATTAATACTCAATCAATTCAATTTATATACCTATGCTACTCTATAATGCTACTTGATACATCCGAATATTTAGCGAAAAACATAAAATTAGCAGAATTTTACCAAAAGGTCTGAAGATTTCGAGGGTGTATACGGACTCCAAATGATCCCACAAACGTGTTGGAATCGACGGAATTTTGATCAGAGCTATTGTTCACCGTGGTTCACTATACATCCCAATTTTTTTTCTCTTTTCGCTTGCAACCATGCACAAAACGGAAAATCCGCCACCATCTACTTGTAGCACTCTCCGAGAGCTTTGATTTGGCGGGTGGCTCGGGACGTGATACGAAACGATAAGCCGGGATCGAGAGACCAACTCATGCACACACTTCTTCCTTTTCTCGTTGTCACCGGTGGTTTCAAGGTCTCCACCGGCCACCTTCAGGTGCGGTTGCACTGGACTCAACCCGCTGGTGGTGGTCGGCTGGCTGGCCGAGAGCCAAGATATCATAACGCCATTTTGGAATGGGGTAGAGTGGGATCTTTATGTAGTTATGCCATTTTGGAAATTAAGGGAAACTTCGGGTTTATATAGGAAAGTTTTCGAAAATTATAATTTGACCCCCGAAAATTTGCAATCGGGCCCATGTCATGTGGCTTCATTGAAAATTTAAATTTTTGAAGCCTTTCTAATGTAAATTTCGAAAAGTGTTCAATACGAAAGTTATTCATCTCGGAAAAATGAGTCTGATAGTTCAAGAATCAGTTCAATCAGAGTTCGTTTGCTATGTTTATAGATGAGACAAGAAACTCTTACATGTATAATGATAAAATTAGAAATCGCGTAACCGGTTCTCAGAACCGCGCGTTTTCCAATGCGACGAAACTTCATTAAAAAATATTCTAACCTATTTTCTAACACATAAAGTCTTATTTCTGAATGTCATTCAGTTCTAAATTCTAAACTTCAATTCGGAAAACTTCCAGAATCGTTCTAATATAAATTCAGGATATTACAAATACCCATTGTACAATGTTTTTGTATATTTTGGATAGCCAGTTATATTATTTAAGATAGACTCTTTATATATGGTCGTTTTCTAATCCGATCTTTATAATCCGAATTTCGCCCGATATAGACTCTATATATATGGTCGTTTTCTAATCCGATCTTTATAATCCGAATTTCACCCGAATATGTTAAATAACAATACCAAAAGTATCAAACAGTAATGTGAAATAAAGTTGAGTGTTGGGGTGAGCAAAACCGGTTTCGGTTCCGGTTTCGCATAGAACCGGAACCTACCCGGAAAAATTCGGTTCCGCATTAAGTGGAACCGGAACCTACCCAATTAAACAGGGTACCCTATTATTCGGTTCCAATCCGGTTCCGAATTACCCTATTTTAAAATATTTTAATGAAAACTACATTCCGATACGAGTACGTAGGAAAAAACAGGGACCAAATTGGAGTGCGGAAGCTCAAGAACGAAAGGTTATACAATAGCCCACTATTTTCTTTCAAAATATTTGATTATTGATATCATTAGTTATATATAGATTTTCATTATACGTATGTTGCTGGGAAAATGGAAGGAAAATGAAAAGATAACAAATAAATACATATAATTTTAGAGTCGAATTCTGCTGTGCTGGAATATTTCGAATTAGATTAAGAAGATGTTTTTTTTGTTAAAACAAAATTGTGGCAAAACAAAATGGAGTAAAGGAAAATTTTGTTTATTGATTGATTATTTTTCCCTAGTTGTGGTAGTTTTAAATTATAGCAGCTTTCTGTTTGCAATGGGCTTATTTTCTAATTTTAAGCGTCTCTGTTTAACACAAACACATATACTTTTTTTTTTTTTTTTGGAAATGATGGAAACCCCGCCACCAAGCCACCCATTCGGGGCCACGGCGCAAGTAAAACCACCGGCTGTCCCAGGCTCTTACAAGAAGTGCACCCCCTGGATTCGAACCCAGAACCTCAAGATGAGATCCTGGACCCTACACCATCAAGCCACACCCCTTGGGGACCTCATACATTCTATATATACTTGATAGAACCACTAAAATATTACTATATGAATTGCGACTCTTTAAAATTTGTACAATTAAATAATGAACGCCAAATGTTTAAAATTTATGTTCATATAAACCGGTTCCATGGTCCGGTTCCGACTATTTTGAAACCGGAACCTACCCGGATAAAATCGGTTCCTTCATATTTGAAACCGGAACCTACCCAATTACAACCGGTTCCGGTTCCAAACCCGAAAAATCGGTCCGGTTCCGGATAGAACCGGAACCGATGCTCACCCCTAGTTGAGTGTCGTCAGGATTTCATTCCGTCATCCTAATTTCAAGAAAACACAAAATGCATGGGTTCACATCTCCTGCAAAGGTGTGTCGAGGTTGCGAGTCAGATGAGCAAATTCTTAAAATAATAAATGTTGACTTTTAAAAATCATAACGATTGTGCATGGGCTCTCTAAATACGTGAATGTGATAAGCAACTAAATCTTAAGAAGATACTATAAAGACAAGTAGAAAATAAATTGAAAATTGAAAATATAATGTTATACTAGAATTGAATTGAATTCTAATTACAGAAGAAATTGAAGACGTAAAGGAATAATGAATATTAATATGAGGTTGATATATATCGAACGATTGATAATGAAAACTTAGTTTATACAATTCGTTGGAGAGGCCAAAGTATTAATTTCAAATTGGCCTTAAATATGAATCATCATAATCCTTAAATTACGAGTCAGTGACTATGACATAATTGTTCATTTCAATCAAGTTGGCTTTAAATATGAGTCAATTAGAGTAATTAAATTGAAAATATTGAAGGTAATAAATAAAAAAAAATATTTTGTGAATAGGAGGGCGTATATAACTACAAAAGTAAATATGACTTTATTATATAAATCACATGATTAACGCCAATTTAATAATTAAAGAAAGACGATAGCTAAGCCTGCAGGGACAATGTGATTGGTTAAAAAATTTCTTTGATTTCATATGAATAATGAATATGAATATAAGTTTGAGACAGACAGATTGATAATGAAAACTTACCTAACACAATTAATTCAACAATGCCAATTAAATGAATAAACACAACTTTTTTTTTTTTTTTTGAAAACGATGGAAACCCCGCCACCAAATCACCCATTCTGGGCCGCGGCGCAGGTAAAATCACCGGCTGTCCCAGGTTCTTACAAGAAGTGCACCCCCTGGATTCGAACCCAGAACCTCAAGGTGAGATCCTGAACCCTACACCACCAAGCCACACCCCTTGGGGACATGAATAAACACAACCTATAAGCTCTATAGCCATTCCCTAACGATTTTCAAATATTTTTATTTAATTTATCAACTAGTTCGAATTTTGAAAAAATTAAAAGAAAAATATGAATTTAAACTTAATTAATTAAGACGGGTTGATAGTTAATAGTTTATTTATGTGATGGTGATGAAATGTGAAAATTTTATAAAGATGTCAATAACACTTTTAGGATTAATAAAGAACACTTGTAATTGTAATTTACGAAATGATTAAACAAAGACCATAAATAAGATCCATGCAATTAATATATATTTTTAACTATTTTAAGAATTTAATCAACATCATGCATGAGAAGTCAACGAAACTTAAGATAGGAAAACCAAAAACAATTAAGACTTCTTTTTGGCATAAACAATGGCTGATTGGATCTACGTAATCATATAGAAAATTGGCTATTATAAAATTTCAATTTAATTTCTGAATCAGTTGAACGATTCAAGCTGACGCTTTGTTTGCTATATTAATTATTAAGAATTGAGATCAAATGTAGATATTTTTTATATTCAATTTCTTATAATTTTTTTTATCATGCCTACATGTATAATAATGGACGATTAAATTTTAATTATTTATAAATTCTTATCTAATAATTATCAATCATAATTTTTTTTAAAAAAAACCGCAGCATAAAATTTAACTTAACAACAAATCCAAATCTTATTATTAAATGTTTTTGATGGGATAATTTGAACCGATTAAAATATTCACTGAATTCATATAAACTCTCCTATTTTTTTTTTTCACAAACAAACTCATTTTAATTAGGGATGAGAATTTGGATGGATATTTCAAATATCTACTAATACATCTGTAGAATAAAATATTCGATATCTGCAGTTTAATGGATAGTAAATAGGCTTCGAATATGAAATAAAGTATTGTAAAGGATATTGGACGATTGCATATATCAGTAACGGTCCTATCGAATATTCGATATTTATCCAATTATAATTAAAGATGATATATATTATATAATTTACTTGTGTTAATAATGTATTTAATTATTAGTGTTGTGTTAACTGTATACTTATTTGTGCTAATTGTATTGAAATTGATTTTTGTGAATTTTTTTGGATAATAATTTTGGCTTTTCCTTCAAAACCAATTCTTTTAAAATTTATTCAGTTGGCAACTCGAGAAAAAATTATTAAATCTCATGTATTCTTTTGATGATGAATTAGTTTTGACGCGGAAAAGGAAAATTTTTGGACTTACAAGATGGTGTCAATTAATTCATACTGTTTTGTTCACTTAAATTTAATTGTCCTTAATTAAGTAATATATTTTTTAATTAAAAGTAGCTATTAAAACAATTTAGATTTTCATATAATTCTATTTAACTTGCAAATAAATAAAAGCCCATTACAGACAATTATCAGTGGAAACTGACATCAGAAATAGAAAGAAATTGTAATTCAATGATCAAAGTGTCATCCACTAGATATCCATTGTAGCTTTTACGGAGCATCCCCAGTTTAATGAACTCCCAGTCATCGTAGCTGCTACTTTGAGTGCTAAAAATATTAAGCTTTTAACAGTGAAGAACGACGGCCACCGATGGATTTGACAAAGTTGAAGTACTTAGGTTGAAAGCCTAAGTTTGGAATATATTATAGGGTTATTTACGTTTTACTACTAAAGTTATAATAAAATAATAATTGGGTACTATGAATATTAACATATTACACTTTACTACTAAACTTATATAAAATTTAACATTTTACTACTTTTTCTATCTAAACAGTTAATTGACCGTCAATTGACCTTTAAAAAGACTATTTTATCCTTAAAATAAAATAAACGTGAAAATTACAATTATACCATTTAAAAAACATATTTAAATCTTATATATAACAATAAAAGAGATGCAATCAACAATCACATTTATAAAAATATTTCAGTCTCTAAACTGTCCATATAACCCAACAAAATAAAAAATTTAATTTACCAAAATAATTTAATAATTAACATTCTCATATTAACCAAAATATTTTAAATGGATTACAATTTATAATAATTTGTGAGTTAAAACTCTTTTATCCTTACGATGTCAGCATGATGTCATGGTCAACTAATGGTTTGGATGGAAAAGTACTAAAATGTTAAATTTTATATAAGTTTAGTAGTAAAGTGTAATATATTAATATTCATTGTACCCATTTGTTATTTTATCATAACTTTAGTAGTAAAACGTAAATAACCCTTATTTTATTTTGAGGATAAAACAGTCTTTTTAAAGTTCAACTGACGGTCAACTAACGGTCAACTAATGGTTTAAATAGATAAGTAGTAAAATGTTAAATTTTATATAAGTTTAGTAGTAAAGTGTAATATATTAATATTCATAATACCCAATTGTTATTTTATCATAACTTTGGTACTAAAACGTAAATAACCCTATATTATATACAGATTGCTTACATAACGTCAATGCGATTTGGTGACCAACCGAGTTTTACATTTAATTGTTGTAAAAAAAAAATATATATAATCATTAATTATTAAATAAAAATTAATATGTAATTTAATCTTAACTATTTATTATTATATATGTAAAAATAGATTATAAAAATGAAGTAGAACTTAACTCATCACTAGATATCAATTCAACATTAATACTGTCAATGCAGATTTAAAGTTACAATGAAAAAGGTTAATGTTAATCAAATGTTAAACCAAACAAAACAATCAACAACCATTCACCTCACCCCTAATTCAATCAAACAACAACCATTCACCTCCTAACCTATCTTTTATTTGCATTTTGGAAGTATTTTAAGTTGTATCCAAAGAAAGGGTGAGGACAGTGTTTTAATTTTGAGCAAAGAGAGTTTTGAAGACAATTACAAAGACAATTGAGAGCAACTTCATGGAGTTTTTAGAGAGAAAATTTCGAAACCACAGAGAGAGAAACAACTAGAGAGAAAGTCCCTCGTACGACGTCATCCGATCTCCGTTTCCGGCAAGTGGCCACATCTGAAGAATCCTTTCGACGAGACAAATTCAGTAGAACTGGTCCGCCATAGAGATTCTGCCGGAAGCGCCCTCACGTGCGCCCAAGCGCCACCGCGTCTCCTCCTTCATGTGCCCACACGCCACCACGCGTGTACCTCACCTCTAGAACCCGAATTTTCCCCTCGTCGAGATACACAATGTGGACACTTCGTTTGCCCAAATCTGACATTCATTTGTTGAGAAATTAGTAAAAAAAAATAGTTATAGTTGTTTGTGCATTCATTGGTAACCACCGTGTTTCAGCCCTCACCACAATCACTGTGATCCTTGTGAAGTATACTGACCATTGGTTCATTCGTTGTGAGATTTGGAGGTCGTTGGAGATTGGTACATGATTATTACCATTTTGGAGTGTAAGCATAAGATTTTGAAAGTTTTGGACTTAACTGCATATTGACATGATTATGAGGGTAAATTTATAAATTATGACTTTTAAATAGTTAATTTTGGTTGTTTTGGTCCATAAATTCCAAGAGAATGAAGCTTTATCCTATTGGAGAGTTGAAACTGTCACGACCTCACCCCTAGAGCGGGCCCAACCCTAGAAAGGGGTTTGCAGACCTCTTTAGTTCAAGCATTCTACAAGTCATATAATTCAAATAAAAATACATAAAAAACACTTTTTAAATTACAAATTAGCAAATCCTTGCATAATATCTCCAATATTATGATTTACAACACAAATCTTAAAAATATGAAATAATGTCTTAAATATCTGGATCAACACGAAAAGCGACTGTGGCACGTGAATCGAATCCTAATACTGTTATTGCTGTGTTGGCGAACAATTTGGAATGTTTTGGGAAAAAAGAGGGATGACCTTAAAGAGCTCAGTAAGTAAAGCTCATACTATCATCATATATTACCTCACCAACAAAATATGGATATGTAAGTGTATATATATAATATATGAAAATAGCATATATTATAATATCATCTCAATCAGCCGATCTCATAATAATACAAACATTTATCAAATATGATTGCTAATCCGTGTTCGATATAATAGTGGATTGAAACCAATGGGAGGTAACATACAATTCCTAAGGTTTCCCACCATATCACTCAGCTCATCTATAAGTGGGAACTGAAACACAATCCACCATTTATTATGCATAACAATGCATAAACTCTTATGAGCGCTCTCTCACATCATATATATATATATATATATATATATATATATATATAAACTTTCACAATAACCATCAATCAACAAACAGTTATGTTAAGGGAATCAACATGCGTTGTACTTACCTCAATCTACACAAAAGTCTTCTATATGTCTACTCCTCTAAGATCTAAAAATACAAAATTATGTTCAGGTCTTTCAATTTTGTTAAAATTATGATTTTACCCCTAAACTTTCTAAATTTCCAATTTAATACAAAACTTTTCTACTATGTCCAAATAGTCATAAAAATCTCAGATATTACTTATTAACTGCTAAAAAAACAGAATTAATAAATTTACCTTCATAATCATTCTAATATGCAATTAAGTCCAAAACTTTCAAAATCATACGTTTACACCCCAAAACGGTAATAATCACGTACCAACCCCCAACGACCTCCAAATCTCACAATGAAGGAACCGCTGGTCAGTAAACGGCAGCGATGGTGGTGGTAAGGGTTGAAGTTTGGTGGTTATCGACGATTGGTTAAACTACGATAATTACCATTTTGGCTCGTTTCTCAACAACATAAGGTCCAATTTGGGAAAACGAAGTGTCCAACTTGCATATAGGGGTGTCAAAACTAATCAACGAATCGAATTTGTATCGAATCCTAAACGAATGAATCAAAATATGATGGATTCGTATTCGATTCATTTATTAAACGAATCCTAATATCAGGATTCCTATTCAATTCGTTTATTAAACGAATCGAATACTAATATTTGTTTAATCATGATATTATTCAATAACATAATTTATCATAATTTATTTACTTTAATTTCTCATAAATATATATATATGAAATGTGTAATTAAATTTATTTACTAAAAATACCTCACCAATTATCGATAATATTATTTTTCCTATGGTAATTAGCCATAATTTCTCGAATCTTAATTGAAAAATAATAATAACTAGTAAAAGAAAATAATAAAATTAATCCTAAACGAATAAACGAATCAATGAGCTTAAATTCGTATTCGATTTGTTGGATAAATGAATCGAATCGACCTATTTATTAAACGAATCTATTTTTTCAAACCCGTATTCACTTTAAAACGAATCGAATCGAACGAATAAATGAATCTTAACCGAAATTACCACTCCTACTTGTGTATCTCGATAAGGGGAAGATTCTAGTCCGGGAGGTGTCGTACACACACGGCGGTGCGTGGGGCGTGTTGAACGGTATCAAGATGGTGTGTGGGGCGTGTTAATGGCGCATGGGTTGGAATCTCAGCGACGGTCCGACGGTGTTGGATTCGTCTCGTCGAGGGGATTCTCTAGATGTGGTTACTCATCGGAAACAGAGATCGGATGACAATGAAAAGCCCCTTTCTCTCTCTGTCCGTCCATATTCTCTCTCTTTTGGATATTCCTCTCTCCAATGGTCTCTGTTTATCTCTTTAAAACTCCATGAAATTGCTCTCAAAACTCTCTGGAATGTCTTCAACACACTCATCACCCTCTTCTTTAAACTCACAACTCAAACACTTCTAGTATGGCTATGAGAAACACTGCACCCATATCCAATTCACACAAAGCTCTCATCTTCTCTCAAAGCTTTCATCTCTCTCTTCTTCATTAGCGACTGCCTGAAACATATGCTAATGTTATTATTATTATTTGATAGAATAAGTTGGGTAGTGTTAGAGGTAGTGGTTGAGTGTCTTTTGTTTGGATTCAGAGACAATAAAACATGTTTGGTAATGATAGTATAATGGTAGGGTTTGATTAGGTTAGGTTTGATTATAATGAAGATAATAATGGTTAGGAGAAGATAACGAGGTATTACAATCTACCCACCTTACAAAAATTTAATCCTCGAAATTTCTCAATCCTAAAATAGCTCTGGGTATTTCTCTCTCATATCATGTTCCACTTCCCAAATCACTTCCTGAATGTGATGATTGGACCACATGACCTTCCCCAGTGGAATACGTCTAGATCTCAATCTTGAACCTTTTTATCTACGATCTTAACATGTTTTTCTTTATATTTAAGATTCTCGTTCAACTCCACCAGTTGACTCTCCAAGATGTGAGAAGGGTCTGGTACATATTTCTTCAGCATAGATATATAAAAATACTTTATGAATTCTTTCCAAAATCTCAAAAAGATCAATATAGCACGGTGCTAACTTTCCCTTCCACCCAAATCTCATTTCTCCATTCCTATGGGAGACTTTCAAAAAGACTTTATCCTCCACTTGGAACTCAAGGTCCATCCTCCTTCTGTAGGCATAACTCTTATGTCGACTCTACACCTCTAACAGTCAAGCTCGGATAAGCCTGATCCTCTCAGATATCATATCTACCAAGTCTGAGCCATGAATCTATCTATCTCCAACCTCGTCCTAACAAATAGGAGTCCTACATCTCCTCATATACAAAGCTTCAAACGGAGCCATGCCGATACTAGTCTAAAAGTTATTATTGTAGGCAAACTCTATCAGATGTAAATGCTCATCCCAACTTCCAATAAATGTCAATACACATGATTATCAACAAATATTTATTGCTCTTCATGCAGTTTTCCTAGAAACATAGATGCAGTGATAAGTGGGAGGAAATTAGAACTCGATGAAAATCAAAGTGACATTGTTCCTGGCACCGACCCCCTCACGGAACATGAAAAGTTCATCAGGGATGAGACTGTTCCACAATCTTTTAATACACAAGAACCGCGTAGGTCGGAGAGAGTCAGAAAACAACCTGAGAGGTATGGGTTTCACATCTCACCTTATGTATATATTAATCTTATTGAGGAAAATGAACCGGCTACGTATGATGAAGCGATACAAGGTATCGACTCCGCTTTATGGCAAGAGGCCATGAAGTTCGAAATGGATTCCATGTATTCCAACCATGTTTGGACACTGGTTGATGCACCAGAAGGCATTAAGCCTATTTGTTGTAAATGGGTCTTCAAAAGGAAGACGTACATGGATGGCAACATACAAATGTACAAAGCTAGGCTTGTAGCGAAAGGGTATCGTCAACGACATGGTGTCGATTACGACAAAACTTTTTCACCAGTTGCCATGATTAAATCCATTAGAATAATGCTTGCTTTTGCTGCATATTTAGATTATGAAATATGACTGATGGACGTCAAAACCGCTTTCCTTAACGGAAACCTTTGGGATGATGTTATTGCAAACAACAACCTGACGGTTTTTTCATACCAAAACATGCAATAAGGTTTGTAAGTTAAACCGATCCATTTATGGATTAAAGCAAGCATCGCGTTCTTGGAACCAACGTTTTGATGAGATCATAAAAGAATATGGTTTCATTTAAAACAAAGATGATTCTTGTGTATATAAGAAGGTTAGTGGGAGCACACTGACATTTATTGTCCTATACGTTGATGATGTATTGCTTATTGGCAATGACATTTCCATGTTACAATCGGTGAAAGCTTGGCTTTCATTAAAATTCTCCATGAAAGACCTAGGAGAAGCAACCTTTATTCTGGGAATAAGAATGTATCGGGATAGATCTAGAAAGCTGCTGGCACTCTCCCAGAGTTCGTACATTGACAAAATGTTGAAGAGATTCAACATGGAACAGTCTAAAAGGAGGCTACTTCCAGTGTCACATGACGTCTCTCTATTTAAGGGCATGTGTCCTAAAACTCAAGATGAGAGAGATGCAATGATTCAGGTCCCGTTCGCTTCTGTAGACGGATTGATCATGTATTCCATGATATATACGCGACCTGATGTCTCATATGCTTTGAGCATGTGTAGTCACTATCAGACCGATCCAGGTGATGGTCACTGGATTGTTGTAAAGAACATCCTTAAGTATATTAGACGAACTTAGGATGCTTTTTTAGTCTATGAGGAATGAGAACTTGAGGTGACTGGGTTCACAGATGCAAGTTTCCAAACCGATAAAGATGATCATAAGTTGCAATCAGGGTACGTATTTTGTTTGAAAAACGAAGCAGTGAGCTGGAAACCTTCCAAGCAAGAGACTGTTGCCGATTCAACAACGGAACCGGAATATATTGCTGTAGCTGAGGCAGCAAAAGAAGTAGTTTAGATTTGTAAATTCCTAATTGGATTAGGAGTAGTTCTGTTAACAGCTAAGCCCATACCTTTGTATTGTGACAGTAACATGGCTATAACACAGGCTAAGGAACCACGACCTCATCAACGATCCAAGCATCTACTTCGACGGTTTCATCTGATTCGTGGGATCGTACATCGTGGCAATGCGAAGATCGAAAAGATCACATCAGATGCAAACATTGCAGATCCTCTGACGAAAGCTATATCTCAGCAAAAGTTTGAGCAACATGTACATAGTTCAGGTGTTAGATACCTGAGTGATTGGCTATGAGCCAAGTGGGAGATTATTGGACAATTATGACCCATAACATCACAATTTGTAAAAGACATTGTGTTTTTGTACAAATTAACTATGTGATAAAAGAAAATTGCTATTTTATCATTATGTAATTGGATTACTTGGATATATTAATGATAAAAGTCCATATGGTTAAATCGGATTAATAAGATATGAGACAATATTAATCCACGAACGATTTAATCATTAAATAGCCCTAGTTGTAGTATTATCGAGACTGGACATCGATAATGTGGAAAAGACTAGTATTACACTTGTGTGCAGTATGGAAGCTTAACGATATAGTTCTCATATATTTAAGTATTAGATACTTATGTGAGTGTGATAACAGGTTCTGTTAGCCGTTGGACCAGGAACAGCTTCGCTCTGGATAGACCTACTCGGAATCCCATTAGAAGTATGACTATGTGTCCATGGGAATCCGAATCAGGGTAGGTGTATGTGATCTATAACCCGAGACTTGCATCGCTAATATTCGTGACAATCGGTTTACTTTGATATTGGTCGTCTGGAGCTTTAACAGGTTCAGTGTACGCCTATATTGGGTTTACTGAGAATCGTAGTGTATTGGATGTGATATCAAGATGAGAGTATCACTTCATTCATATGGAGATGATGGTCACACAGGATACGGTACTAGTGATCTTAAATGCTGCAGCTATCATGATAGTATGACTAGGTCATGATTATCCGATTACAGAGACTAGTTACGCGGGATCCGATATATGCTTCGTACGTGGCAGACATAGAGCCAGCCCTAGGCCTAGCATGTGACATCCGATACTGGATCATATTACACATATACATTGTATTACTATGCTTGATACAAATAATATTCCTCGGTGGATATTTTTGGAGAATTGGGTAGGCACGATGCTTTGCTAGAAGCCTACCATGTCTTGTAAATTGGTGAGAATGTGGTATGAGGCGCACGTGTTTGGATAGTCCGATGACCGTATTTACTCCCAACATATCCATGAATCTCTTGGGTCGCTTCCCAAGATTCACGAATGACATTTGACTCGATTAGAATTAATCTGGGATTAATTATGAGAGAGAAAATTAATTTGGGATTAATTACGGCAAGAATTAATCTGAGATTAATTCGTCTAGAAGAGAGAACGCGATTAATTTAGAATTAATCGGTAAAATAAATTTAATAGTTAAATTGGATTTTTCTGTTTAATTTATTTATTTGGGCTAAAATAATATATCAGATATATTAATTGAAATTGGATTTCAATACGAAATTAAAATTGGATTTTAATTCGAGAGAACGAATTAATTCGTAAGTGACTATCATAATAATTTTGCGATGCATTATTATTTAATTAAATTGAATTTAATTATCAAGCGAAAGAAAATTCGTTTAATCAGATTAAACGAACCCGGGCCCAAACCTAAGTTGAGTGTTGGAGAAGTCAACTTAAATTTGGAATTTAAATGGGTGGGTTCCATGACTTACATCAAATATCACTCATTGATGGACGTGGTTGGCTTACTTAAATGTGGCATTTACTTCACAAACAAACTAAGTTTTAGAAACACTATTCACATCTCTCTTTCCTCTTACCATTGCCGATTCTTGCTCTTTCTTGGAGAGAAAATTTTTCTTCAAAATTGTTCAAGCTAGCATTTGGAGAGTTGAATCAAGTGATTGGAAAACTCACCCAAGAGTGGGAAACAACAAATTAAAGCTGTGAGCTTCATCCTTTAAAGATAATTTTGGAAATTTCTCAACACACCAATGTAAGTATTCCGCAACTTATCTTGATTATTCACACACAATTTCTTAGAGACACTTACAGGTCGTTCATCGGTAAATAATTTCTTCAACTAGCCACTTTGCCAACTACCTAGGTTCTTATTGCTAAAACCTATTGTTAAGTGCTTATGAGTCTAACCTAGATCAATTACTCAATGCATCAGATAAAAATCAATTGAGAACTTATCATTTCTAAGATATCATTATAAAGTATACAAAACTCATCATTTGGACATATGTTTCACTATCTAGGACTAAAAGTCATAATTAAAACAAAACTTATATTTTTTTTAAAATAACATGTATTATCACTACATGCACATACCCCCAAACTTAAAACTTCTATTTTCGTTAATGTAAGATAAATATAAAGAACAAAAAGTGAGGAACAATACTACCGTGCATGAAGTTGATTTAGCTCTTGCGAGTCAGACTTTGGTTGCGCGGGCTATGTGGGTTGCTCTTCTACCTGCATAAATACACATGCAAACTAATAAACAAAAAAATAGCACATAATAAAAATAAAACTACAGTAAATAAAATAAAAAATTGAAAAAATGCAAGGGTTGCCTCCCCGCTAGATCTAAGTTTAACGTCTTTAACCAAATGTAACCACCCAAGTTGCCATGGTGGCTTCAACATAATAAACTAGGTAATCTAATGTTCTTTCTTCCTTGGCATCCACCAATTGTTATTACTTGAAAAATAATACTTAGCTCTCTATGGAATTTTATCCATAGATGGTCCTCTAAGGTCTACTGATGTTTAAAATTTTGGACTGCATGTGTGGCAAAATTGGCTTGACCACCTTTGGAGCTTTCCAGGGATCATCTTCAGTGAACACTAACTCTTGATTTCCTCTTTTTGGGCCATTTTGGATTTGGTTTCAGTTCTAGATATGAAGGATCTTCTTTGATGCATGGCTGATGTGTGCTCGTTGGTTGCTTCACTATTGGTTTACCTTGCATGTCAGCTTGAATACATAGAGATAACCTAACACATGGTCATTGTCCATTCCAACTTCCTTATCTATAATCTCTATCTTGTGATATTCTTCATTGTTGGGGTTGGTGCTCAGAGCGCCAATCCGCTCCATATTTATGTCTGATTCATGAATACGAACAATCCTTTTTTCCATGATATTACTTATTTATGGTTGCACCTCTTGTTTTTATATACGTATTCGATCTGATTACGATTAGATTGAAACTAAATGTGGTTTAGTGATATGTATATATTAGACAAAGGCCTGATAATATATAATGCAGTACACAGTTACAAAGTTAGTTTGTAATTGACATTGGGAAGTGTCACTGCTAAATGTATATTATCAAATATAGTTCATGGTCAAGATTTACTAACACGGGTCGGTTAGTCAAATCTGTTGAGACCAGTACATGTCGTATATCGAGACTTGGTCCGATAGTTTATCCCAATGAACCATGAGTATAGGGAGAGTCGTATAGACATGTAGGTGTTTATAATGGATAAACACTGAATGACTCACCAAAGATTCTTAATGGATGGTACACCAATGTCAATAAGAATCTTCTCGGGTTGAGTAGCATAGTGGTCCTTCGACTTGAGATACCACTGTGGATGTATGAGACATCCTCCATACTTAGATGGAAGTCACTTCACCGATCTATTTAGATCAGACCTCCGCCAGTTCGTTGGGTGTGGACCGATCCTCAGGATATCCTGTGTGTATCAAAATAGGATCCGTCAGTTCTTTGTACAGAGCATAGGTAGTCCATATATGATTAGCAGTCTGTTAAATCTGTGGCCATAGTATACTTCGGAAGTGAGTTCCGAATGTTATTTGGAGATTGCTAATAGATACGTCGACGGGATAATACTTATAGAGATTTGACGTTTACATTTATATCTCTGGTATTATCCGGATACCTGTGACAGAGGGATTATACGTATGCAATGACCTCGACCTGTATGATTCAACTAGTTTATACGTGGTCGTCATAATTTACGGGTGGGTAAATTATGGACACGATATTGGATTTTGTGACTGATATGCCTGAATCTAAAGAGTCTCACTAATGAAATATACTCGTAGAGCACTAGGGCAATATTTATAAATAATACTGATTATTTATAAGTCGTTTAAAGGTTAAACGCAAAAGTACATGTGAAGGGACCCAATAGTCATTTCTTATTTTTGTGTATTTGTATTTAATGATAGATTTTATAAAATACACATTAATTAATTGTCAAATTGAGATATTTGACTAATATCATAAATATATATGTATTTGATATTTAATGTAAATATAATACATATATTTAATATATTTGTATTTAAATAATTATTTAATTGTTAAATAATTAAATTAATTAAAAATATAAATATCATAAGTTGTGATATTTATTTAAATGACTTAAGTTGCTTTATTTGACTTTAAGAAAATCATTAAATGGTTTGATGATGACTTTTGCAAGTTGATATCATGAAAATAAAAATATCATATACACCACCAATTTCGGCCAAGGGCTATTTGCAACAAGTATATATTGTTTTGTTTCATTTTTTAGGGTTAGAAAAGTTCATTTAGATACCAAATAAACATAAAACAAGTTGCGAGAAAAGCTTGAAGGCTAAAGGAAAAAGCTTGGAAATATTTGAGTTTTGTAAGTTTTTCTTTAAGGCTTTCAACATGAAAAATGTTTCTAACATACTTAGCATCATTTTTGTTGCTTTGGTGTTGTCTCTCTTTTTATAGTTTGTGTTTATTTTGGTTGTGAACTTTGATGAAAGATTGATGCATGTAAGTAAGCTTGAAATGGTTTCAAAGCTTTACTTTTGATTTTTGGAAAATCAAGTTGCCATTCTAGAGTTGGTAAGCCACTTCTTGATGACCTAGAATTATTCTAGAGTTGTTTCAAAGTGGTGAGGCTAGATTGGTGAAGTATTGAATGGATTAATGTGTTGGATTTTGTAAATTTGGTGAAATTGGACAATTTGATGAAATTGAAAAATTAGGGTTCATAACCCACTCCAAATTTGGGGCTTTTCATATATGTGATGTATTATGATATGAATATGATGCATGTAAATTTTTGGGTTGATTGGATTTGATCTTGGCATGTTTTGAACAAAAGGGACAAAATGTAATTACTTGAAAATTTCGGGTGCTCACGGCAATTACTCAATAATTGGGGATTTGTGTGAAATCTGTTTTTGATGCATTAGATGTGTTGAAAAATATTTTAGAAATGATTTAGAATCATCCAAATTATATTTGATAATTTTTGGGCTAAAATAATCAATTTTCAAAGTTTTGGGGTAATTCGGTAATTACCAAAAGAATTTGATCTCTTGTGTATTTTTTCAGAATTTGATAGTTGTATAATTAAATAAATAAGTTTATTTAATTGATTCGAGAAAAATTTTGTAATCGGAAAATTTTAATTTTCCACTATTCCGCTGTGTTACCGGTATTCCCCCTTAAATTCTCTATAAAATGGTATCAGAGCGAGTCTGATTCTGGACACCCCGATATGTTTAGCCCTTTAAAATCTAATGTTTGCTCTTGTCTTTGCTTAATACATGCATGCTTTCATTTAATTTGATTAAATTTAAAGTGTATGACACTTTATGGAATATCCTCGCTTAATAAGATTTTAAAGTAACTAGTATTTGGAATACTTTTTTCTTGGTCCGTCTTGTCAATACGGTTTATGAATATTTTTCCATGACTACATCCGAGACAGTGCCTCTGCTGTGAGGGTGTAGCCGATAGAGATTTATTTGTGCCGGATGTATATAAGGTATTAGATAAATTCAAGCAAAAGCGGAATCCTGAACGTGCCCTACCTGTCAGGGTTACGCAAGTAGCTTGAGTTTATCATTGACGAGTTTAACCTTGGTACGTCTCCTTGTGGGCCTGCCTTAGCAGTCACAATGAGAAACGACCATGACTGTAAACCCAGGAGTCACTGGTGAGTGATTGACAATGAGTTGTCTAGCTGTGAATATACGTAGGTGAGACCGTGCCTCTGCTGTGAGTCGAAATATATTCATGGGATCCTCTTCCCATTATGTAATTCGATTTAATTATTGAATTCTCGTTTTTCCGTTGGGGATTACTGTATTACGTAAAATAGTGGGAGGCACTGCTAAGTTTAAAATATTTCATAACTTAGGCAGTGTGTATTATTATGGAAATTGCCGCTTGTTTGTTTCCTTATTCTATCTTTTTATAGAATTGAACTTTTATTAACTGCACACATATTTTGATATGTTATCTGACTTGACTCTTGGTTGCAGTTATTCTAGAATAGGTTCTAGATACTACTAGACTAGGATATTTTTAGATTGGTATAAACCATCGAGAACTGTTGTTCCGATTTTCTTCAAAAATCAAGATGGTTAATAACTTAGTTTCTAAGTCATGATATATAATCTAGATAGATATCCCATTTAGGATATAATACTTTAGAGAGAATAATTTCTTATGCAGTAAGAATTGACTTGAAGTAGTTCATGTCTCGAGATTTTTTACTGGCATTAAGAAATCCCCATTAGGTATTTGTTTATCTAGAAATGACGTTTCTTAGCTTTAATGACCTTTAGAGGCAATGTGTCTGACACAATTTGCTAATCAATTATTTGCAATTGTTGTGAATAGTTGAATGCAAATAGTAAAGCTAAAGAAAGGAGATGCGTACAGTTATGTATAGAAAATATCGATTTTCACAATACTACAACTATAAGTATTGGATACCAGATCTCCCGTCTAGTTATTTAAAATATTAGTTAAAGATTGTTTTGATATTTGATATCGGAACTTGCGACTATTGGATAGTTACTTGTTCTTTATAAACAATTGTTATATATTTTAAATATAACTAGTAGTGTCATTGACGTAGAGATAAACTTTAAGAAAAATTATTTGGTAAAGTAAATAATTTAGAATGGTGCTTTATGGGATTTTATCCATTGAGCATTGGATGCTTATTCCGTATGGTAAATGATGGTTTGATAAGAGATCACACCATATATCTTTATCCATTTAATGAATATTGTATTCGGGAAGGTGATTATAATCTCGTTTAACCAATGATTTGTCATTGGACCATCAGATTTATTAAACTGATACATTAGATGTATGTAGTTTAATGAATTGTAATTGATTAAGGTAGTTTTCTTTACTTCGTAACTTAGTTTATGAATTGTCATAACTTAGTTACGTGTTTCTGAAAGAACACATATTGAACGTCTTGAAATTATCAAGTACTTTCAATCTGTTCTGATGAAACGTAGGTTGAACATTTTTGACTTGTTCAAATATATTCAATCTGAAGTTTAATGAGAACTCTATCCTTAAAATTCATTACATGTCTTTGAACTTGTGGGAACACAGGACCTGGGCGACGCCGTTCCTAGGCTCGCGGCCTAGTTGGGAAGGATTACATAACATGGAGTCGCCACCCGGTGTGAACCGGGACAAAGATTTAAGGCCGCACTCACCCCTCGCAAGGGAAGACCTCAAACCGTTGGGTTCGGAATGGTCCCTTACTTATGTCACTTGTAATGAAAGGATTCATGTAATAATTTAACTAAGCTTAAGTAACACTTATTTCCAATAGTATCATGCTTCTAAATTCTCATGTGTAAAATAAAACTCATGTACGCATTTCACATATATCTTACATTTAAATTTGCATGCTAAACATATATCAAGATAGCAACTAGCATACAACTTTACTTGCATATCACATTCAGGAAAAAACACAAGCGCACATATTAACCATACAAGCACACATGGTAAGCATACAAGCACACATATGGGCACTTTTCAAGTGGTACGTGGAATTGTAGCCCAAGTACAGACCGCACTACCGTCCATTCGGAATCGGCTACGGAATTTACGTCTGGGTTTCCATCCGATATACCGCAAGAAATAATGCTCAAATGTTATCATGACATAAGCATACGAATTGTGACACATTTGCATAAGAAAGATCAACTAATAGGCAATTATGCATGAATATAATAAGACAGACTCAGTTCAGTGTGTGTGCGTTCGTGTAGCGTTTGTAAACGCGTTCGAACGGAAATGAAACAGAATGCTCACGTTCGAGTAGCGTTCGTAAACGCGTTCGAACGGAAATGAAACAGAATGCTCACGTTCGAGTAGCGTTCGTAAACGCGTTCGAACGGAGATGAGACAGAAAGCTCACGTTCGTATGGCGTTTGTTAACGCGTTCGAACGGATACGAGACCTGACACATAATAAGGCAAAAACACATGCGCGTTCGAGTTGCGTTCGTGAACGCGTTCGAACGGACACGGACCTGATGCAATACATAAACAGAAAATAAAAGGGCGCGGCGAAGCACTGCCGTAAAGGTGACCTTTTGGGGCTCTTGATCTCTCGAAGAGAGGACCTTTAGACCAACATGCTAAGCCCATGCGCGTCATATCACACATGCAAGAATAGAACCAATCATATCAACCAAGTATGCCCGATTGAACGCATCTTACATCCAATCCGAACACACGTCAACCGGCGCAGCAAAGCATCGTGGTAAAGGGCTTTTAGCCCCTCCCCATAGGGGATCTCACAACACACTTACTAAGCCCATGCGCTCGATTGACTTATACATACGAAAATAAAGATAATAATATCAAACTAAGTATGCTCGATTGAACGTATCTTGCGTCCAACCGAACATACATCAACCGGCGCGGCGAAGTAGTGTCACGAAGGTGGCCTTTTCAGCTCTTTGTCTCACAAATGGAGGACCTTTGGACTAACTCACTAAGCCCATGCGCTTGGTTGAATCATACAAAAATAAACAATATATTGAATTCAAGAGAAAACTAAATAAACGAAAAGCAACACAACAAAAGAGAGATGGTGCCGTTTACTCAAGCGGTACGTGGAGTTGTGGCCCGAGTACAGATCATATTACCGTCCATTCGGAATCGGCTATGAAATTTATGTCCGGGTTTCCATCCGATATACCGCGAGAGTTGACACATCTCTCATTCATCCAATACCCACAACATATTACACCTCATAATTCATGCATATTTATCTACTCAAAGACCACAACATGCATTTATAGACGACTCTCATGCGAATAGAATTCAATAAAATGAATATAAACTAATGAAAAGGTACCCTCAGGTCTAACCTTTTAAATCACCTCTCGGATGTACGGTACACGATCGTCGGAAGGGTGGATGCTCCGCAACTCTCCCGGTTCACTGGTTCACTGTTCTCGTTCGTTGGCTTTACTGTTTTGCTTGCGGCCCGGACTCCGTTCTGCTCCTATTTCCTCTTTATCTTTTGCTTACTATTTTTTGGTGTCTTCTTCCTGTAGTTTTTTTATGTGTGTTGTGTATGAGTTAGAGACTAGCTAGCTAGGGTTGAGAAGGTTGGTGAAGGGTTCTTTTTATAGGCAAAGGGTTAGGTTTGACAAGGAAAGGAATTTGATTTGGTTTGGTTAAGGGAAGTCAAGAGATTTGAGGGGGGACAAAATATTTTACTTTAGGAAGTTGTAATATTTAGTTTGTGTTGGTTTAGGAATACAAATATTTTATATTGCTAAGTATCTTATTAGATTAGGAAGTCAAATATATGATTGGCTTTAATTGGTTATGATTGATTTTAATTTGGTATGTGATTTGTTTAATTTAGGCATGATTTTAGTTTAAGTTGGTAATTGTTTATTTTATTGGTAAATGATTTAAATGTTTTATTTAATGTTTAATATTTAATTTAATATTTAATTATTTAATTTGGGATGTGTTTTATGGGCTTTGGGGAGCTAAATGGGCTGTGTGAGGCTAGCAGCAAAACCAGAATTACCGACAACCGTTCGAACCGACCCGTTCGCTCCCTCGAACGCTACACGAACGCCCGCAATCTGTTTCCCGTTCGAACGAAGTAACGAACGCAGCACCAACGAAGACAGTGAGCTTGCTTATTCTGAATTTCCCCTTCCGATATCCGTTTCCCGCGGCATCCGTGACTCAAAAGGTAGTTGTCTTCAAATAAGACTCCTCATCGGGTTATGTGTAAAAATGCAGTGCCTACAGTCGCCCCCACTTTGATGGGACTTGTGTAATGTGCAACAGTGACAATCCTATCAAAGTTATGCAATGCATTTCTACTTACCTGGCTAGCCAGCTGCCACTTGACTTACCATGTGTTGAGTTGCGTTGATTTGGTGGTGAGGTGCTGCGACCCCTGGTTCATTCCAAACCGTGCTCTATTTTTAGAGCGCCATTTTCGGCATCTTTCGTGTATTGTACTGAGATGAGGCTTTATTCCTCCGGGCTTTATTCCCGAACTGTTGAGATGAGGCTTTATTCCTCCGAGCTTTGTTCTCAAACTATAATGATATGAGGCTTTCTTCCTCTGGGCTTTGTTCCCGAACTGTGCTGATATGAGGCTTTATTCCTCCCGAGCTTTATTCCCGACTGTACTGACATGAGGCTTTATTCCTCCCGAGCTTTTATTCCCGGACTGTACTGACATGAGGCTTTCTTCCCCTTTGAGCTTTGTTCTCAAACTTATACTGATATGAGGCTTTATTCCTCCCGAGCTTTATTCCCGGACTGTACTGACATGAGGCTTTCTTCCCTTTGAGCTTTGTTCTCAAACTTATACTGATGAGGCTTTATTCCTCCCGAGCTTTATTCCCGGACTGTACTGACATGAGGCTTTCTTCCCCCTTGAGCTTTGTTCTCAAACTTATACTGATATGAGGCTTTATTCCTCTGGGCTTTGTTCCCGAACTGTTGCGATGATGGTTCATTTCGAACCGTGCTCAATTTTCGGAGTGCCATTCCCGGCTCGTTCATTCTCGAACTCTGCTCCATTCTTGGATTGCCATTCCCGGCTTGTTCATTCTTGAACTGCCCATTCCTGGACTATATCTCCATTCTCGGAGTGCCATTCTCGGCAGAACTGATCTGATGTAATGTGGGCCTCGCCCCCAGAATGCCATACCCGGCAAGACTGATACTGATGTAATGCGGGCCTCGACCCTGGGACTCATTCCCAAACTGTGTTTGATGTGGGCCTCGACCCTGGGACTCATCCCCAAACTGTGTTTGATGTGGGCCTCGACCCTGGGACTCATCCCCAAAACTGATGTTGAAGCGGGCCTCGGCCCCAACTGCTACTGTCATGGGCCTCGCCCCCAGATTGATGCTGATGTGGGCCTCGACCTTGGATTCATTCCAAAATTCTGCTGATGCGGGCCTTGGCCCTGGGATTCATTCCCTGGATTCATTCCAAAACTCTGCTGATGTGGGCCTCGGCCCTAAACTGATATTGATATGGGCCTCGCCCCCAGACTGATACAGATACGGGCCTCGCCCCTGTGACTCATTTCTGGAATTGCTGACATGGGCCTCAACCCCGGGATTCATTCCAACACTCTGACGATGTGGGCCTCGACCCTGGGACTCATCCCCAAAACTACTACTCATATGTTCCTGATTCTGGTTGTCTTGTCTTTGCCGCTTTTCTTATTCTTTAAAACCTGTGAATACAAAACAAACACAAAAGGATGCAAAATGTGTTACGTGTATGCATGCATGAATGTTCCTATCCCGTCGGGTTAGGTCTTCTGCCAATTCTCTTGGTGACTGCTCATTCTTCCTTTTCTCAGGCAGCCACCGCTTTAATCTGTCTACGCTGATCGGCTTGGTGAACTAATTCCCTTCCAAGTCTGATGCTCTCACTGCCCCCTGCTTGTTTATTCGAGGATTCCCCATGTTCTGAGTATCATATTACCAAGATTGAACACACTCATGTTGCAAGTTTGAAAGTAATAGTCTTAGGTAGATAAATGAAATGATCGCCTTTATTAATGTTGAGGAAACGTTCGAACAAATCAATGTCTTTATTAAAAGTGCAAGATAAACTAGGAGAAAACAACAGTGCCTTCTTCTTCAGCCCATGGTTCTTCACCATTGTTATCCCTTATTCCTATGAAGCTGAGTGGTTGAGAGTTTGGAGGACAAGGGTTTCAGGTAGGCCAGAGTTGATCATGTAGTTGGGCAGGGGATTTCTGTGTGCGTTGGGTTGTTCTTTTTCTGGGTCGGGTATTGTATGGGCATCGATGAGGTTTTGGATTTCATGCCTGAGGCGGGCGCAGTTGTCGGTGTCATGGCCTTTTCTTGGTGGAAGTGACAGTATAAGTTTAAGTTCATGTGAGGTGGCACAGGATTTGGAATGGGCCTAGGTTCCAAAGGTTTTAAGAGTCCATGTGCCTTCAGCTTTTCGAATACCTTTGAAAGAGGCTTACCAAGGTTAGAAAATCGTCTGTTCTTAATGGCAGTGACTTCAGCAGTAGCAGGCATAGTCCCTGAATGTCCCCCAATGGGCTTCCTGTTTAGACCATAGAATTTTCTATTCTCGGCCTCTTCTTCCTCAATATCCATGACAGTTTCCCTCAACTGCCGAAAGTCTGCAATCATGGAGGTCATTCTCCTCAGTTTGCCATAAATAGAGGGCTTGGTGCCCTTGATGATCATTTTGATCTGGTCCTTTTCTGAGGGCCGGGTCTGCATCTTCAGAAGCTGGCTCCTCCAGCGGTCCACATACTCTTTGAAGCTCTCCTCCGGCTTCTGCTTAGTGTTCTCCAAATCTCGAAGTGACAAATCAATCTCCAAGTCTGTAACATACTGCTTCAGAAAAGCATCAGCTAGTTCCTTCCAATCTTCCTTAACCTTCTTCTCAAGGCTATGATACCAAACCACAGGTGCCCCCTCGAGTGACATCCCAAACATCTTTTGGACTTGGCGCTGAGACAGGCCAACTGAACTCATAACTGACACATATTGGCGGAGATGCACCCTCGGGTCTCCATTCCCATTGAACTTAGCCAAATCCGGCATCTTAAACTGCGCTGGCAACAGCTCCTCAAACTTCATTGTCTCATAGTCTAGCAAATCTTCATTCTTACCCCTCATCTTACGGGTAACTGTTTCAACCTGATCCCGAAGCTTCTGTATCTCGGCCTGAGACCCAATCACTCTGTCTGTTGCATACTCTGCATTATCATCAAAAGCGGGGATATCATCCCCCAACCCATTCGGAGGCTTCTCGCGCCTTACATTCTCAGAATTCTCCCCAGCACGGGGCACAGCTATATTTGTCATGGCAGCAGTCAAGGCTTGCAACTGTTCAGTAATCTTGGCGAAGCCACTTTCCAACTGATCTATCCGGGATACCTCAGTATCTGATTCACTCATGTCTGTTCTCGGTATTTTGGTGAGTCTTCCCTTTTTTCTAACCCAACGGGAATCTATGATGGCTTTTAGAACATAAGGGTTAGCATGATGTATGTATGCATGGGGTGCATGAGATGCATATAACATATATAACATACTAAATCAATTAAAATTTTCATACAAATCGGCCGTTATCATTTTAGAAGCTTTCGGGCTAATTGCAATAGGAGTGAACTCATCCCAGTTTAAATGGCCCAACAAGTTCACGTCTCATGGCAAGGAGCCCAACTAAATCCAAATGGTAACATTCCGAACACAAGCACAAAGTGGCTCATCAACACTTAGAAGCCTTCGGCCCAATTGTCATAAAGTACGTTCTTGTCCCAGTTTAAATGGCCCAACAAGCCCATATCTTATGACAAATAGTCCAAATGAATCCAAACGATGATGTTCCCAAACACAAGCATAAAAGAGAGATAATGCAAACATAACATAACAATTTTTACATAATGGCCCACCAACATTTCAGAAGCTTTGGGCCTAATAGTCATACAGTACGAACTTGCCCCAGTTTAAATGGCCCAGCAAGCCGCATTTCTGACAATAGTCCAACTGCATCCAAATGAGGATGGTCCACAAGCACATACTCAAGGAAATAATTGTTACTTTAACCATACAAACCGGTCTATGGGTGGGTTAGTAAGAGTATAGACAAAGGCTCTCACCGGCGAAGGATGGCCCACAACTAGGTCTCCCCACTCAAGGGTTCGAGCAACCAAGTGAGCGCACCCTTTTTTATACACTAAGGTACGTGCCAATGAGCTATGGTGTGTGACGGACTGTCAAATGGATTTCCCGTTGTAGATTCCCCAGAGGGAAGGTGGAGCGAGGCTCACTTAAGTACCCAAAGCCTCTTAGGCTCTTATCGTTGGTGTCAGGAATAAACAACGAGTCCTCCAAATTAGTCCATCACAAAGGCTACGAGTAGATGGCCATATAGGTGTCCTCACAGCTTTTCCTTCTAGAAAGGTAGTGAGTGAAGGAAGACACCAAACCATTACCTAGCCTCAAAATGCCTTTGATTAAACCCTCATTTCATCCACTATAGACATGGTCAATTAAAACATAAATCCAAACATTACAAGACAATATTTCGGGGCCAATTCTCTATCCCCAGTGGAGTCGCCAGACTGTGGGAACACAGGACCTGGGCGACGCCGTTCCTAGGCTCGCGGCCTGGTTGGGAAGGATTACATAACATGGAGTCGCCACCGGTGTGAACCGGGACAAAGATTTAAGGCCGCACTCACCCCTCGCAAGGGAGACCTCAAACCGTTGGGTTCGGAATGGTCCCTTACTTATGTCACTTGTAATGAAAGGATTCATGTAATAATTTAACTAAGCTTAAGTAACACTTATTTCCAATAGTATCATGCTTCTAAATTCTCATGTGTAAAATAAAACTCATGTACGCATTTCACATATATCTTACATTTAAATTTGCATGCTAAACATATATCAAGATAGCAACTAGCATACAACTTTACTTGCATATCACATTCAGGAAAAAACACAAGCGCACATATTAACCATACAAGCACACATGGTAAGCATACAAGCACACATATGGGCACTTTTCAAGTGGTACGTGGAATTGTAGCCCAAGTACAGACCGCACTACCGTCCATTCGGAATCGGCTACGGAATTTACGTCTGGGTTTCCATCCGATATACCGCAAGAAATAATGCTCAAATGTTATCATGACATAAGCATACGAATTGTGACACATTTGCATAAGAAAGATCAACTAATAGGCAATTATGCATGAATATAATAAGACAGACTCAGTTCAGTGTGTGTGCGTTCGTGTAGCGTTTGTAAACGCGTTCGAACGGAAATGAAACAGAATGCTCACGTTCGAGTAGCGTTCGTAAACGCGTTCGAACGGAAATGAAACAGAATGCTCACGTTCGAGTAGCGTTCGTAAACGCGTTCGAACGGAGATGAGACAGAAAGCTCACGTTCGTATGGCGTTTGTTAACGCGTTCGAACGGATACGAGACCTGACACATAATAAGGCAAAAACACATGCGCGTTCGAGTTGCGTTCGTGAACGCGTTCGAACGGACACGGACCTGATGCAATACATAAACAGAAAATAAAAGGGCGCGGCGAAGCACTGCCGTAAAGGTGACCTTTTGGGGCTCTTGATCTCTCGAAGAGAGGACCTTTAGACCAACATGCTAAGCCCATGCGCGTCATATCACACATGCAAGAATAGAACCAATCATATCAACCAGTATGCCCGATTGAACGCATCTTACATCCAATCCGAACACACGTCAACCGGCGCAGCAAAGCATCGTGGTAAAGGGCTTTTAGCCCCTCCCCATAGGGGATCTCACAACACACTTACTAAGCCCATGCGCTCGATTGACTTATACATACGAAAATAAAGATAATAATATCAAACTAAGTATGCTCGATTGAACGTATCTTGCGTCCAACCGAACATACATCAACCGGCGCGGCGAAGTAGTGTCACGAAGGTGGCCTTTTCAGCTCTTTGTCTCACAAATGGAGGACCTTTGGACTAACTCACTAAGCCCATGCGCTTGGTTGAATCATACAAAAATAAACAATATATTGATTCAAGAGAAAACTAAATAAACGAAAAGCAACACAACGAAAGAGAGATGGTGCCGTTTACTCAAGCGGTACGTGGAGTTGTGGCCCGAGTACAGATCATATTACCGTCCATTCGGAATCGGCTATGAAATTTATGTCCGGGTTTCCATCCGATATACCGCGAGAGTTGACACATCTCTCATTCATCCAATACCCACAACATATTACACCTCATAATTCATGCATATTTATCTACTCAAAGACCACAACATGCATTTATAGACGACTCTCATGCGAATAGAATTCAATAAAAAATGAATATAAACTAATGAAAAGGTACCCTCAGGTCTAACCTTTTAAATCACCTCTCGGATGTACGGTACACGATCGTCGGAAGGGTGGATGCTCCGCAACTCTCCCGGTTCACTGGTTCACTGTTCTCGTTCGTTGGCTTTACTGTTTTGCTTGCGGCCCGGACTCCGTTCTGCTCCTATTTCCTCTTTATCTTTTGCTTACTGTTTTTTGGTGTCTTCTTCCTGTAGTTTTTTTATGTGTGTTGTGTATGAGTTAGAGACTAGCTAGCTAGGGTTGAGAAGGTTGGTGAAGGGTTCTTTTTATAGCAAAGGGTTAGGTTTGACAAGGAAAGGAATTTGATTTGGTTTGGTTAAGGAAGTCAAGAGATTTGAGGGGGGACAAAATATTTTACTTTAGGAAGTTGTAATATTTAGTTTGTGTTGGTTTAGGAATACAAATATTTTATATTGCTAAGTATCTTATTAGATTAGGAAGTCAATATATATGATTGGCTTTAATTGGTTATGATTGATTTTAATTTGGTATGTGATTTGTTTAATTTAGGCATGATTTTAGTTTAAGTTGGTAATTGTTTATTTTAATTGGTAAATGATTTAATGTTTTATTTAATGTTTAATATTTAATTTAATATTTAATTATTTAATTTGGGATGTGTTTTATGGGCTTTGGGGAGCTAAATGGGCTGGGTGTGAGGCTAGCAGCAAAACGCAAACCCAGATTACCGACAGCACCCGTTCGAACGCTCCTCGAACGCTACACGAACGCCCGCAATCTGTTTCCCGTTCGAACGAAGTAACGAACGCAGCACCAACGAAGACAGTGAGCTTGCTTATTCTGAATTTCCCCTTCCGATATCCGTTTCCCGCGGCATCCGTGACTCAAAAGGTAGTTGTCTTCAAATAAGACTCCTCATCGGGTTTATGTGTAAAAATGCAGTGCCTACAGAACTGTTCAAAGATTTTTGATACAATCACATATGAATTTAAAGCAATTAGTTCTAAGATTATTCAGTGAATATGATTCTTATTCAATATTATTCTTCCACGATTCCATCTTGATGGAATTGAGTAGTGGGAGCAGTCGAATCTTATATGATTTGATTCATTTGATATTGAATTTATCAAATTAGTTTCAATACTCTTGGGGATATGCCCAGTAACACTAGTTCATCTTTTTAATTTAGATTCCATTAATTTCTACAGTTACATATATGATATGTATAGGTAGAAAATCCGAATATTGAAAAGTTTGAGATTTGAATCTTTATTTTGTATAATAGTTATATAATGGAAATTACTTACACCTCGGAGGAAATTACTTACACCTCGGA
>SKCR01036866.1:0-69522 GCA_019454045.1 Zanthoxylum bungeanum | reverse complement strand
GATTTATTCGATCATACATCGCCACGATGTATAATCCGAACGAATCAGATGAATATCGAAGTATGTATCTGGATCGTTGATGAGACCATTAATTCTTTAGCATGTGTTGAAGCCTAGCTTAGCTGCTAATAGAACAATATCTAATCTAATTAGATTTGTTATCGACCCAGAAGGCTTCTATTGCTGCCTCAGCTGCAGCATAACCCATATTTGTTGTTTATTCGGGTAACAGTATCTTGCTTGGAAGATTTCCAGCTCACTGTTCCGTTATTCAAATTGTATAGTACAGTTGTTACGACTTGTAGTCGTTTAATCGGTTAGGAAACTTGCTGTAGTGAACCCAGTCACTTCAAGTTCTCCTTCTCCATAGATTAAGACAACATTCTTTAGATCTCTAAGATACTAAGTTTGTTCTTAACATCAATCCAGTGACTATCACTTGGATTGGCCTGTTTGTGAATCTATATGCTCAAAGCGTATGAGACACCAGGTCACGTACTTTTTTTCAATGTACGAGTTCTCGGAGAGTTTTTTCTATGAAAGCCAGCTTTCACCGAGTATTTTATGGGAATTCATTTCCAAGAAATGACATATTATCATTATGTACGAAGACAAGCCACTGTCAGTGCGCTCCCACCAACCCTCTTATATACACAAGGATCATTTTCGTTTTGAATTAAATCATAAACTATTATGATTACATCAAAATGATAATTCTAAAGAACCTAATGCTTGCTTCATTCCAAACATGGATCGAATAACCTGCAAACCTTGTTTGCTAGTTTTGGTACGACAAAATTGACAGGATGTTGTAAACCATCCTCCAAAAGGTTTCCTTTTCAGGAAAGCGATTTTCCAGTTCAGCTGACAAATTTCATAAATGAAATATGCAGCATCTGCAAGCATTACAAAATGGATTTACTGTGGTAACAGGTAAAAGGTTGAATCGTAATCAACACAATGTTGATAACAATACCTTTCCGCTAAAAGCCTAGCTTTATTCGTTGGTATGTTGCCATCCATGTACGTCTTCCTTGAAGACTTAAAAAAGTACCAATAGGCACAATGCCTTGCGGTACATCAAGTAGTATCTAAACATAGTTGATTTACATGGAATACATTTCGGATTCATGGCATTTTGCCATAATAGGGAGTCGATACCTTGTATCACTTCCTCGTACGTAGTCAGTTGGTATACCTCAATAAGATAGACATCTTTATGAGGTGAGATCAGAAACCCATACCCCAGGTTTTTTCTAACTCTCTCCGACTACGCGGTTCTTGTGTATTTGAAGATTATTGGTATAGTTTCATCCTTGATGAACTATTTATGTTCTATTAAGGAATGAGTGCCTCAAATAGTATTACTCTGATTTTCATCGAGTTTTACTATCCTCCTCCCACTTACCACTGCATATAGGTATTCCTCTCAGGAACAACAATTAAATTGTTCTTTTGTGAGTTGTATAAGTACTATACTTTGGTATCCCTATGATAACCTACAATTAGGCACTTATCCAATTTGGGTTTTAGTTTGGTATCATCCAAACATATGCCTAGCATACCCAAATTTTCAGAAATGAGAAACCCAGTTTCTTTTTCTGTTCATATCTAATATGATTCTGTCAAACAGATTTTTATGGAACCTTATTCTAAATAAGTTTTGCACTGTTTAAAGCTTATCCGTTGAAGGAAATGGTAGCTCAGAACGACTCATGATTAACCTTATCATGTCCAATAAAATTCGGTTACTCAGTTCGGACACACCGTCAAACTGACGTGTTCCGGGAGGAGTCCTCATTTGAAAGAATATTTTACTCTTTCAAGTATATTAGAAACTTATTGCTTAAGTATTTTCCATTACGGTCTAATTGTGACGGTTTAATACTTTAGCCGATCTGTCTGTCTATTTCGTGTCGAAACTGTAAAAGTTTCTGATTTGTGTTCTTCAAAAGAAACACATAACCATAACGCGATGCCACATCCGTAAAGGTCACAAAATATTCATATCCACCTCTAGCCTAGCTAGACATGGGCCCACTTGCTTCACTATGAACTAGGGTTAACAGATCGGTGGCATTTACACTTTTACCAAGTAAATAGTGTTATAGGCCCTTTGCCCAATAAACTAGATTCGTAGACTTTATTTGAATGGGATCAAATCAGTCCTGGTACTCACTCTTCGAAAGTGTGGATATACGAGTCTTGTTTAATTGTGTCCCTGACAACAATGCCACTTTTAAGTTTCTTCTGATCAAATCAGTTAGAGCTATTTGTTTGTCATGTATACGTTTGAGATTTATTTATATTCAAAATATAAACGTTGTTATTCACATCTAATGTGGTTTATCTCAATATCATATTTATATAATAAAACACTTTAGTGTTAGAATATAAAGGTCAATCCGCAACGGATTAACACTGATATAGAGATAATGTTTCTAGTCAAACTAGTTACATTATAACAGTTTCCAAATTAGGTACACACCCGAAGGTAGTTCCTAAACTTAGGTATCTACGGTTAAAACAGCGACTTTCGTCCATTTTCAATTCGCAGATTAATCTCAAATGAAGTCAGTATCCTGCTTATAGCAGATTCTGAACATCAGTATATCTTTATGTACCACACTAAGTATTTAAAATCCAATTTTAATACTTGTAGTGAACATATTTATGACAAACATATTTGAAGTCAGAGCCTCGCTCGTTCTTCAATTTCTTCATGTCTGCTTTGTCCAAACGGCAGTCACGCTTCCGCGATCCCGTTTTCCATATTTAGGCAGACATTTTGGGATATGTCATTTACCTTCCCAGAAGATTATAATGATATTGCCTTTGCCCTTTTTCACATTCCAGTAGCCTTTGGCCAAGCCTCGGGTTTCTATAATATCGAAGTAAGGTGCGCCTTGCGCTACTTGCCTAATTGCAAACTTTGACTTTGTCTCCTTAAGAATAGTCATTAACTCTCCAAGAGTTATTTATTGCAATTCTGTACTTCTAAGTTCTAAGGATAGATTCTTTGAAGATCCTTCAATTTCATATCATACTTTAAGGATCTAACCCTTAGTTCTGACAAAGAAATTAAGGAGTCTACTACGACAAGCTTAATGGATTAAGAACTAAAGTTATCATCACATAAATCTTCCAAATATTATGCTCTACTATTTGCTTAACTCTGGGCTTTAGGCCTAATTTGTTATTTTATCAAATAAAGTAACTAATTATTTTCCAGGACCATCCTGAAACTTATTCCCAATTTTGAAAATTAAACCATTTAATACATTTCTCCCTAGGATCATGTTTTAAATGTCAATCTTTCAATTTTATCTTGATTCTAAGTCCAACTATTTAATCAACGATTTAGGTACTTTTTAAATATAATGATTATTATAGTCCAACTATATTAATCAACTATACTTTTAATTTGTTTGAATACAGTCCAACTGTTAATTGAAACAATAAATAAATATTAGTCCAACTAACATTTAATTTATTTGACGAATAATATTTGATTGAGCGCATATGGCAAGTAATTAAACCAATATTGCAAATTTAATTCTTGCCTCCCACTATTTTTTGGCGAGCCTCTAACCCTCTGTCGAGTACTTGGGAAACCGTGTTTCCTAGCGGGCTAGGATCCCGTTAAATATCACACAATCTGACTTTGGCCAACAAATTGTATTATAATTAACTAGGTAGATCTCTAAGATCAATTGGATCCAATCCAATTCCTAGATCCAGTAGGGGGACTTCTGAGTCCGAAACATATATCTTATATATGCCAATACATCCAATGTATTACCTAACATTTTTCCTCTGAATCAACTAAGCATTGGCTTTGGCACAACAAACTTAGTGATCCCGGTTAAGCGTGACCCATTGACCATGGAAAGCTTCATAATCAATGTCGATGGACAAGAAGTAGTCTTGACTTTGGCCAACAAACCACAACTTGGACAAGACATTGATATGGAAAAAAGCTCTCGTGTTTCAAACACATCTTCGATGGACAAAGGCCTTGACTTTGGCCAACAAGCCAATGCCAGTCTTAGATCTTGAGTAAGAATCACTAAATGGAAGGAAAAACCCTTAATATCATTTGAGGGATTTTCGCGTGCAAATTGGCAACCAATTTATTACCTTTGTTAAGGTCTCATCATCATACACCCTTAAACATGCATTCTAAACACATAATAAAGCATGTATAAATAAAGTAATAATGATATGCGGATGGATACTTTACACAACGATCCTAGATCAAATCTCTCCATTTCTCCCTCCCGCTAGCACAAGTATTACTTCTACCCGTTACACTACACTTAAAGAAACCTCATTTACATTGAGGGGAATAGGTGAGAAGAGAATACAAGAGAAGGAGGTAATAAGGCTGGACACGCAGGTCCAATTAATAAATCAAATTTATTACAACAATTTCTAAAATTGCCCCACCCTTCTAATATCCATCCGATATACATTATTCATGCATCGCAACCATGTATTCACACAAGCATGTTATCAATCAATCTAATCAAATTAATTAATCTCAAAATTAGTGATCATCCAATGTTCAAACAACGATTTGATTTTGCTCGAGTCAAACTCGTTTTGCGAATAAGTACTCAAAGTACAAATTCTCGAATTAAATTAAACTACATAATTAAATCCAATTCAATTTGTATTTAATACTAATTCACGATTTAATTTCAAATTAAATGTTACACTTTGTTAATAAACCTTTTACGACTTAAATTCCAAATTAATCGTTACGGGTCTCAAAGCCCGATTAACGTCCAACGTTAATTTAATTAAAGTCCAATAGGCTTTTAATTAATTTCTTAAGGCGTGGACTTTTGGTCAACTCGGGTCAAACCCAATAACCAAAGCCCAAACAAGGAGTAACCCCATAAGCCTAGAAATCAACTTAGGCCCATTAGGCTCAATTAAACTTTAAAGGTCCATTAGTCGCATTTGGGCTTTATGGAGGCGGTTTTGGGCCCAATTGGATCCAACCAATTTAGCCTAAACCTAACTTGGTACAACCAAGCCCAATAAGCCCAATAACAACTTTCAAGCCCAATTTTAACAAAATAGGCCCAAATAATTAAATTACCAAATTCCAAATTCCCAATTTAATTACACAAAGTGTATAACACAATTAATTACCCAATTAACATTTCCAAAACACCAATTAGCCTAATTAATCATGCTTATTAACATTAAATCATGTCCAACATAATTTATTCAAAATCAAACCCAAACATGCTCTATATGTCTTGGCTTTGGAGGGGATTTTATATCCAATTCAAATTCAATCCAATTAAATCCAATTAAACATTAAATCATCATTCCCAATTGATTTCCAACACATCCAATGATCAAAAAATCAAAATCCAAGACAATTAGGGCTTCTCAAACTCTCGGCTTTAGTGGGGATTTTCAAATCAAATCCGAATTCAATCCAATCAATTCCTAAATCAATACTCCCAATTTTTTTCAAGTCATCCAATGAATCAAAAAACAAAATACCAAGACATTAGGGTTAATCAACCATTCGGCCAAGCCATCCAATTTTGGGGAAAATTGTTCCAAATCAATTTTCTTGAAATTGATCAAATCAAACTTCAATTAAACATGTTTTAAGCATACTCAAACATCCAATTTAATCAAATCAGCTCAAAAACATTTTACCCAAATTTTAAGCCCTAATCAAATTTCATGCTTTTCAATCGCTCTGATACCATTGTTGGAGTTCTACGACCGCAAGGATCGAATAAAAAGCATAAAATAAACATGCGAATACATCACGGAGTTGCGAAATACTCACAATGACCGGTTGAGCGACGCGAATGAAGACAAAAATCTGCTTTCTGCCCTCTCCATGCTCTCGGTAGTAAGCTGATTTGGAGTCCCTATTTTCTGCTTCAATCTTCAAGAATCCAAGCTCCAAGCTTTCGAATGGTATTCCAAGCTCGCGGGTGGGTTTCCCTATCACCTTCGTATGTCTCCTAGAGTGTGCTAGCACTTTGATTTTGCAACAAAATCACTCATTTGCCACTCTATAACTAACAGTTTTACTGAAACCAGTGAAGAAAAAAACAGAAGCAGTGGGCGAGAGAGAGAAGAAATGGTGAAGAGAGAAATGAAGTGTTGGTTGGTGAAAAGTGTATCAAATACACTAAATTAATTTCCAAAATTAATTAATTTATTTTCTCTTTCAAAAAATCAAGCCATTAATGCTTCAACCACTCACATCAACTCCATCAATCAATGAATAGTGACTGGCGTCAATCACTCAAAGTGAAAGACATCTATCACTTGATTGACGAATGATGTGACGCTAGATGCGACTAGCGATTTGACGCTTGATTTCACTTGCGTGCCGCGCTCGAATTTGAAATGCGAATGCGCTCGCAAACAATCTCGGGCTCAGGTTCGCTAATTCAAAATTAACGAATTTTCCGTTGCGACGTAATTAAATGATTATGCCTAGAAAAATCACTATTCACGTCGCAAATGAATTAATTCTAAATTAACTCGTTCGCCCGAATTAAAATCCAATTTTAATTCCGCGTCGAAATCCAATTTCGTTTAATATATCGAATATATTATTTAATCGAATAATTCCAAATTAATCGTTCTCTCTCTTTAATTAATATTTTATCCCAGATAAAATATCTCTGTAATTAATCCCAGATTAATTTTCTCTCTCTTCTAATTAATATTTTATCCTAGATAAAATATCTCTGTAATTAATCCCAGATTAATTTTCTCTCCCTTCTAATTAATCCTAGATTAATTAAAGTGCGAGTCACACGTCATCGGTGAATCTTTGGGAAGCGACCCATGAGATCCCCGGATATGTTGGCAGTAAATTCGGTCGTCGAACTATCTGAACACGTACGTACCAAGTACTACGTTTTACCAATTTACAAGACAAGGTTGGCTTCTAGCAAAGCGCCAAGCCTACCCAATTCTCCAGAAATATCCTTATAGGAATATGTGATCTATATCAGGCGTAGTATACGTAGTATTGCGTATGTCGATCCAGTATCGGATGATCATGTGCTAGGCCTGGGGCTGGAATGGTGTATGCCCCGTACGAAGCACATGTCGGATGTCTGGTAACTTGTCTCTATAATCGAATAAACATGACCTTGTCATTTTATCCCGATGACTACAGTACATAAGAGTGCTAGTACCGTATCCTACGTGACCATCATCTCCATATGACTGAAGTGATAATTCCGTCTTGACATCACACCCAACACACTACGATTCTCGATATACCCATAAGAGGCGTACTCAGAAACCGGTTAAAGCCCTGGACGACCTAAACCAAAGTATATTGATTTTCGCAAGTATTAGCGGTGCAAGTCTCAAGTTAAGACCAAATACACCTACCCTAATTTCGGACTTCCATAGACACATAGTCATACTACCAATGGAATTCCGAGGGGGTCTATAAAGAGCAAAGTTGTTTCCCATTCCATCGGTAAAACAAAACCTCTTATTACACTTTCATGAGTATCCTATACCCAAATATATGAGAACTATATTGTTATGCCCTCACAACGCGCACAAGTGTAATACTAGTCTTTTACGCATTATCGATGTCCAATCTCAATAATACTCTGACTAGGGATATTTAATGATTAATCCTTTGTGGACTGATACTGTCTCATATCATTCTCAATCCAGGAACTAATCATATGGACCTCCTATCATTTATACATCTTGGTGATCTAATCACAAATGGTAAGAGAGAAATCTCTTTTGTCACATAGTTAATTTCTACAACAACATCATGATCTCTACAAATAGTGACGCTATGGGTCATAATTCTCCAACACTGTGTACGCCTCTGTTGGGTTTACTGAGAATCGTAGTGTATTGGGTGTGATGTCAAGATGGGAGTATCACTTCAGTCATATGGAGATAATGGTCACACAGGATACGGTACTGGTACTCTTAAATATTGTAACTATCGAGATAATATGACTAGGTCATGATTATCCGATTACAGAGACTAGTTATGCTGGATCCGATATATGCTTCGTACGGGGCAGACACAGAGCCAGACCTAGGCCTAGCATGTGACATTCAATATTGGATCGTTTTACGCAATACTTTGTATATTACGCCTGATACAGATTATATATTCCTCGTTGAATATTTCTGGAGAATTGGGTAGGCACGGTGTTTTGCAAGAAGCCAACCATGTAATGGAAGTAGTTGGCAATAGTAATTGGATTATTTAAACTCACACACCAACCAAGTCAACTACTATTCACTCATCTCTCTCATTCTCTCACCATTGTCGGATTGCTTCTTTCTTGGAGGAAGAATTTTGCTTCAATTTTTTATCAAAGTTAGCAACTTGGGAGTCAATTAAAGGTGATAGGGAAACTCGCACAAGAGTTTAGAACTCAACACAAAGCTTGGAACTTCTACATCCAACAAAGAAAGTTTTGAATTTTCAACCAATCAATGTAAGTATTCCGCAACTTATTTTGATTTATTCACACTTTAATCATGTTTTAAGATCATTGGCATGTCTTAGAGACACTAACAAATCTGTGTTATTCATAACATGTTTCCCAAGTACTCAGCGAGTAAATCCTAGGGTCTTTGTCTTATATATATCTATATATATATCACTAAATCATATTTAGTTTCAAACTAATCGTAATCAGATCGAATATGTATATAAAAACAAGAGGTGCAACCATTAATATGTAATATTATGGAAAAATGAATTATCTGTATTCATGAATCGGACATAAATACGATCCGGATTGGTGCTCCGAGCACTAAACCTATCACCTTTGGTGTTCTTCTCACTGATATTGTGTTTTCTGTTCGGATGCGTGCTAGTTTGTTACGAAGAGTGAAATCATCTTATGATAATAAATGGTTTCACCTTTCTTGGCATCTGTCCGATGATATCTTTTGATTTATTTGATTTCTCTATAGTTTTTGGCTCTTGTTACTAAGAGGGTTTGTCCTCTCTAATTGTCTGAGATATACCCATATACTTTTGTGATTTTTTGGTTAATATAATTACTTTATCACAAAAAAAAAATGGAAAAAAGAAGGAAAAAAACGTGCCTTAAAAAACGATGCCGCGGGACTCACATTGTACTCGTTTGATAAGAAGACAAAAAAAATACTTATTAATTGGAGCAAAAGTCCAAGTTCTTGGGTGGATACATTCCCCACATATTAGTTGAGGTAGAAAATTGAATTATGTCACAATCAAATTGATTTAGGTTAGTTTCAATAAATTAGTGATTTTAAAAGACTTTCAATTATATGTACGGATATCAATGTTAAAAAATATATACTTGATTTTGTTTAAAAACTAAACTAAATTATGAACAAATAATTTAAATTTTTTTCAATATTTTTAAGTTCAAAGGGGCAAAAATATTGTTTTACCTAATAACATATATATATCTATATTATAAAGCACAATGGTGTTTGAGGAAAGAGAGTGCATCCAACGGCTCTCTTTATGTGGCTTAATTAACGGCTCAGATCATTTCATTGGTAATTGGAGGAAAGAGAGTGAATTGATTGATGGAAAGGGTCAAAATTTTCAAATTTTCAAATAAAAAATAGAAAGTTAAAATAAAATCATTTAATTTTGTAACACCGTACCGTAGGCACGGGCCAAATACTGTAACACCGTGCCGTAGGCACGGGCATCATTTAATTAAAAAATAAAATCATTTAATTCTGTAATACCATGTCGTGCCGTAGGCACGGACATCATTTAATTAAAAAATAAAATCATTTAATTTTGTAACACCGTGCCGTAGGCATGGGCCAAATACTGTAACACCGTGCCGTAGGCACGGGCAAAAACTAGTATATATATATATGGGAAATCCCCAATGGGCGTGACTTTGTGGTGTAGGGCTCAGGATCTTACCTTGAGGTCCTGGGTTCGAATCCAATGAGTGTGTTTCTTTTAAGAGCTTAAAACAGCCGGGGGTTTTACTTTCTCCGCTTAAGCCCGAAATAGGTGATTTGACGGTAGGATTTCCAACGATTTCAAAAAAAAAAATTAAAAAAAATATTTGTGGGCATGTTTTTGCAAAGATTTTTTTAAAGATTTTCAGAATTGAGAAAAAGTGATTTGCACATTGCAAAACTTTGGTAAGATAGAAAATAACCAGAAAAACATGTGTGTGGTTTTTTTTAAAAACATAGATCAAAACATATGTGCATAGGGATACTTTTCCTAAAGTTAATTTACATCTCAACTTGTAAATATAGCATGGAAGCTCTTTCTAGTATTTATTTAGGTTGCTTAGGCTGGGTATGAATATAATTTTTTACACTCGTTGATTTGGATAAATCGGATATAGAAATTGACATTCCAGTATTATATATAAGTCGTTATTATCTCTAATAACAATGAAATAAATAAAATAAAAATATTTTTCATTTATTATTTCTGTAAATAAAAGTGGAGAATTCTGAATTGGTCTTCTCCGCTATAATGCTCTTTCTTTATCAAAGCCTATTTTAACCCTACCTATGTTAGATAATGTCGCGTTCACATGTAAAACATTGTCCTGTCCTTTTAAGTAGTACAACGTGAGTTTCATGTAATAAGACCAATCCTAGTACTACCTAACTATTTTAGATAATGTCGACAACTTGTCAAATCTAATGAAACTACAGTTGCCAATAGCGATTAATGAAGCTGTAGCAATTATTAAAACATAAAGGAAGAAAATCAATTTTACTCAAAAGTATGGATTCATCTTGAACATCAAATGTTTATTGATTAGAATTTCTGTGTGGTGTTGATCAGCACCGGCGATCAACTATGTACACACACATTTGTTGAAGCTCTATTTAATAAGTTACTTTCGAATTATTAATTTTATTTTCTAATTTCCAAATGTTATTATTCCTTGTATATATGATATGCATGCATATACATCAAAGGTCAAATGAATTCAATTTTGTTTAATATATCGAATATATGATTTAATCGATTAATTCCAGATTAATTTTCTCTATCTTCTAATTAATATTTTATCCCAGATAAAATATCTCCGTAATTAATCCCAGATTAATTTTCTCTCTCTTCTAATTAATCCCAGATTAATTAAAGTGCGAGTCATACATCATCGGTGAATCTTCAGGAAGCGGCCCATGAGATCCCCGGATATGTTGGCAGTAAATTCGGTCGTCGGACTATTCGAACACGTACGTACCAAGTACTACGTTTTACCGATTTACAAGATAAAGTTGGCTTCTAGCAAAGCGCCATGCCTACCCAATTCTCCAGAAATATCCTTATAGGAATATTTGATCTATATCAGGCGTAGTATACGTAGTATTGCGTATGTCGATCCAATATCGGATGATCACGTGCTAGGCCTGGGGCTGGAATAATGTCTGCCCCGTACGAAGCACATGTCAGATGTCTGGTAACTAGTCTATATAATAGGATAAACATGACCTTGTCATTTTATCCCGATGACTGCAGTACATAAGAGTACTAGTACCATATCCTACGTGACCATCATCTCCATATGACTGAAGTGATACTTCTGTCTTGACATCACACCCAACACACTACGATTCTCGATATACCCAGAAGAGGCGTACTCAGAAACCGGTTAAAGCCCTGGACGACCAAAACCAAAGTATATTGATTTTCGCAAGTATTAGCGGTGCAAGTCTCAGGTTAAGACCAAATACACCTACCCTGATTTCGGACTTCCATAGACACATAGTCATACTATAAATGGAATTCCGAGGGGGTCTATCCAGAGCGAAGCTGTTTCCCGTACCATCGGTAAAACACAACCTCCTATTACACTTGCATGAGTATCTTATACCCAAATATATTAGAACTATGACGTTATGCCCTCACAACGTTCACAAGTGTAATACTAGTCTTTTACGCATTATCGATGTCCAATCTCGATAATACTTTGACTAGGGATATTTAATGATTAATCCTCCGTGGAGTGATACTGTCTCATATCATTCTCAATCCATGAACTAATCATATGGACCTCCTATCATTTATACATCTTGGTGATCTAATCACAAATGATAAGAGAGCAATCTCCTTTGTCACATAGTTAATTTGTACAACAACACCATGATATGTACAAATAATGACGCTACGGGTCATAATTGTCCAACAATCTCCCACTTGGCCTATAGCTAGTCACTCGAGTGTCTTACATCCAAACTATGTACGGTTGGCTCAAACTGCTGAGAAAAGCTTTCATCAGCGGATTTGCATGATTATCATCTGATGTGATTTATTCGATCATTACATCGCCACGATGTATTATCCGAACGAATCAGATGAATATCGAAGTATGTATACGGATCGTTGATGAGACCATTAATTCTTTAGCCTGTGCTGAAGCCTAGCTCAGCTTCTAACAGAACTATATCTAATCTAATTAGATTTGTTATCGATCCAGAAGGCTTCTATTGCTGCCTCAGCTGCAGCAATAACCTGTAGGGAATGCTTTCCCTCACGCAGCGGAAGCGGTTAGGCTCACAGATCGAACTTGAAAAAATTTCTGCTCTCCCTTCGCTTTGGCCGAATGACACCAGTGGGTGTACTGAAGTTTTGCTTCTGTTTTGGACAATATTTCAGCCCCGGAATATCCCCGAAACAGTCCCCGAACAGCCCCCTGAACTGCAATGAAAAAGCGGACTGTTTTGCACCCGTTACACGCGCGAACTGCACTCAATTTGAAGCAGTATTTTCGTGAACTGCAGTGATGATTCAGGTCTGATTTTTCTCCAAAATTAATCCTAACACAGCACTAAAAATCCCCAAATTTTTTTCCCAAAAACCCGAGTTAAAACCAAACAAAATCGAGCCCCAAGGGAAGCAATATGCGTGCGGCCGTGGGCTGGAATTCTACCCCCTACCGTGAGGTGTATGTGAGGGTAAAAAGGTCTTTTCTACGTCACAAGGTCTTCCGAACTATGTCTCGTAACCAACGGAGGGTAGTGTGGGCTACACTCACAAATTAATCTTTACCGGTTTAAAGATTGAAGATCACACACCGAAATAATTTTCAGGTTCTTCAAAGAAAATTCTCAACTCTTGAGAGCTTGAAGAAGAGATAGAGGCTAGTGTTTCTAAAGTCTTAGATCTAAAAAATTAAATCATAATTTTTCTTTTATATTTGTGGATAATTTGTTTCATAAAACAAATCAACCACTAGTCTCCCATCTCTATTAAATTCGGCCAAGGCATGGTATTTTGATTTGATTTTGTTTCCCAAAGAAACAAATCCTATTCCTTACTCAATGAGGAATTCTGCCATTGCTAGGTGTTTTAATTTGATTTTGTTTCCCAAACAAACAAATCACATTCCTTCAGGAATTCGGCCATGGCTATGTATTTTAGTTTGATTTTGTTTCCAAAACAAAAAAATCTTAGCCTTATTAAATTATATCATATATAATTCAATATTCTATTTTTAATAATTATCATATAATTTTTAATACCTTACATTAACTTTTAATGTATAGTCTCAAGTGTGATGTAATTAATATTATTAATCATATTATAATATTTATTCTTTGTGAGTATATAATTGGATTGTCCAATTATATTAACTCCACTAAAGTATATCGAGCTAGCACGTGGACCAAATGGACCTACGGTCCGAGCTCCAATAATCTCGAAATATTAATTAAGCTCTTAATTAAATATTCTGAATTATTAACTCCGGGTTATTCCACTAAAAATCCGAAGTTGCACTCTCGTTGCCGTAGATGAAATATTAAGCCGAACCAAGTCGGTGTCCACCGATATAGTCATTGCATACGAATTGATCCTTCACGAATATCTCGTAATTAGAGCCGGGTCATAATGTCCGTTATATCCCTCTAATTATTTTTACCTTATGTACCATTGATTCTCTAATGAATGATTTATTCATAACTATTATGAATATTAATCTATCTATTCGTAATAGAGAGATTTGAGTGCTCAAATCGTTCAAGTACCGAATCAACCCTAAGAGAGATACTCATCTACTTCTCGCAAGAAGGAGTGAATTCCATGTCTATGTAAGATGTTCCCAGCTACATGACAAACTGTGCCCCCAAAGTACGTAATTATTGGTTGGGATTGCTACACCAACCTCACCTTTGTAAATCAAAGGACACAACCCGCCATGTAGGAGTTCGTAGTACACTCAGGATTAAGATCAATCCATATATGACCATCAAGTAGATTGAAATGACTTTCTTTGTTTAACGGATATTATAAAAATGTCATTTCTATCTAGGCCCAGTCCTATATGATCACATCATATAAGGTGCCTCCATTCTCATGTCTCTACATGGACGATCCGGATTAAGATCGTCATCCAAATATAGAATGGACCGCAGCTATAGATAAACCACAAACAAAGTACCTGGTTTGTTTGCTCTCTATGGACTATTTAAGATTACTAACTTCAGACTTAAATCCTCTGGTGCATGACACTCATACACCAAGTCTGAAGGTACATAAGTAATCTACTGTATTTATGAATATATATAATATGCGAAAATTTAAACAAACTATTTGATAAATGAATAATGCATCTTTTTATTTCTAAACACATGAAACCGTTTACATCACATGTAGATCTAGGGCATACATCCCAACAATCTCCCACTTGCACTAGAGCAAATGGGACATGTCACGTAAACCTAGACCATCTAGGTGACCATCAAACACTTTAGCCGGCATGGTCTTCGTAAACGGATCAACAAGGTTCTCTACGGATGCAATCTTTGTGACGCTAACGTCCCCTCTCTGCACTATCTCCCTGATGAGATGATATTTCCTCTCTATATGCTTTCCCCTCTTATGGCTTCTTGGTTCTTTGGAGTTTGCCACCGCTCCACTATTATCGCAATAGAGGGTGAGTGGTTTATCTATATCTTGAACAACTTCCAGATCTCCCAAGAATTTACGGAGCCAGACTGCTTCTTTAGCTGCTTCACAAGCCGCTACATATTCAGCCTCCATGGTGGAGTCGGCAATGCAAGATTGCTTTATGCTCCGCCAAACAATAGCCCCACCACCTAGGGTGAACACTGATCCAGATGTTAATTCCTGGAATCAAAATTTGTCTGAAAATCAGAGTCTGTATATCCTTTCAGGATCATATCCTCACCAGAATATACTAGCATATAATCTCTCGTTCTCTTAAGATATTTGAGAATGTGTTTCACAGCCACCCAGTGATCCAATCCCGGGTTTGACTGAAACCTATTGATTATTCCCACTGTAAAAATAGATGTCTGGTCTCGTGTATAACATGGCATACATGAGACTACCAACTGCTGAGGCATATGGGATATGTCTCATTTCTTCAATGCCCTGAGGTGTCTCAGGAGATTGTTCCTTGGACAAATGAATTCCATGCCGATAAGGCAGATTGTGTTTCTTGGAATTATGCATTCCGAATCGCACAAGTATCTTGTCGATGTAGGATGCCTGAGACATAGCTAACAGTCATTTCTTGCGATCTCGAAGTATCTGGATCCCAAAAACATAACTCGCCTCTCCCAAATCTTTCATTTGGAATTGCTCAGCTAGCCAGGTTTTTACGTCTGATAATATCCTTACATAATTCCCAATGAGTAAGATGTCATCAACGTATAAGACAAGAAAAACCACCTTCCCGTCAATGACACGCTTGTATACACAAGGCTCATCAACATTCTGCTCAAAATTATAAGACTTGATCGTTGTATGAAATCTTATATTCCAAGATCGAGATGCCTGCTTGAGTCCATAAATGGACATTTGCATTTGCAAACTTTTTGCTCTTGACCTAGGGCAATGAACCCTTCTTGTTGTATCATATAGATACTTTCATCAAGATTGTCATTCAAGAATGCAGTCTTGACGTCCATTTGCCAAATTTCATAGTCATAATATGCGGCTATGGATAGAAGAGTGCGGATGGATTTTAGTATAGCTACTGGCGAGAAAGTTTCCTCATAGTCAACTCCCTCTTTCTGGGTATAACCATTGGCCACTAGTCTAGCTTTGAAGGTCTGTACCTTCCCATCTGATCCCATCTTCCTCTTGTATATCCACTTGCAACCTATGGGTTTCACCCCATCAGGTTGGTCTACAAGTTCCCAGACTGAGTTGGAGTGCATGGACTCCATCTCTAGGTTCATGGCTTTGAGCCATTCTTCTTTGTCAGAATCATACATTGCACTACTGTAGGTCAATGGATCATTTATACCATCGCTGGAGGCAACAACTTGTGCCTCTCCAACCCCTAGGTAGCAATCAAGTTGTCGTACAACCCTCCCACTACGTCTAGGTGGTAGATCATTCTGACTGGGAAGTATCTGACTATCAGATGTCGAAGGTGCTATGTATTTGTCAACTTTTGTTAACGATGGCGCGCTGGTCGAACCAGTAAGTAACTCCTCGAGTAACATTTTACTACGAGGTTTGAACTCCCTCATACAGTCCTCCTCTAGAAACGTAGCATTTGTCGATACAAATTCTTTGTTATCATCAGGACTATAGAAGAATCCACCCATAGTTTCTTTCGAGTAGCCTACAAATAGGCACACCTGAGAACGTGGTTCCAATTTCGTAGTCTTATTCTTCAGCACATGTGCTGGACACCCCCATATGCGGAAATGTCGTAAACTAGCTTTACGACCATTCCACAACTCTAAGGGAGTCTTAAGAACATACTTTGATGGAACTACATTAAGGATGTACATTGCGGTTTGCAGTGCATATCCCCAGAATGAACTAGGCAGTGAGTTATAACTAAACATAGATCTCATCATGTCTAGTATGGTTCAATTTCTCCTTTCTACAACACCATTTTGTTGTGGTGTTCCAGGTGCTGTGAGCTGGGATATTATCCCATGCTCAACTAAGAATTCCTCGAAGTCTCTGTTGAGGTATTCCCCTCCATGATCCGATCGTAGTTTTGATTGTCTTACATAATTGGTTCTCAACCTCAGCACGATACTCTTTGAACTTTTCAAAGGTATATGATTTGTGATGCATTAGGTAGACATACCCATATCTTGAATAATCGTCAATGAATGTGACGAAGTATTCATAACCACCTCGAGCTTTTACATTCATTGGTCTGCAGACGTCCAAGTGTATTAGCTCTAGTGGTTGACTGGCTCTTATACCTTTTCTAGAAAAGGTCTCTTGGTTATTTTTCCTTCTAAACAAGATTCACAAACTGGTAAAGTCCCGAGCTTTAACTGGGTTAAGGCTCCGTCCTTTATCAATCTATTTATCCGGTCAAGGTTGATGTGACCAAGTCTAAGATGCCATAGATATGTGTCATCGTGAGAAATCTTTTGCCGTTTCATTTTCAGTTCTTCAACCTTAAACATTTCAGTTTTGAGCAGTGACTTATGCGTTAACGGTCTCAACACATACAAGTTATTTTCTGAGTTTCCTGTGTATATAGTTAATCCATTTCTACCAATAATAACTGAATTGCTATTAAAAGAAATTGAATAACCATCATCCATAAGTCTAGAAACAGAAATCAGATTCCTGCGGAAACCATGAATGAATAACACATTGTTCAAACTTAAATAACTATTATTAATAAAATTTAAACTGGAAACTCCCACTGCTCTTGCTGAAATGACATCCCCTGTCCCGACCCTCATGGTGTAATCACCTTCAGCAAGGTCCCTCCATGAATCAAGTAGCTGTAAAGAAGAACAAACATGGTTAGTGGCCCCGGAATCAATAATCCAAGCGGATTTATCATCCTCCACTAATAGAGATTCAATAACGAGTAAATCATATTTACCTGTTTCCTTTTTCTCCTTCAGGTCAGCAAGGTATTTATGACAGTTCCTTTTCCAATGCCCATTCTTGTCGCAATGGAAACATTTTCCTTTGGGCTTGGTATCCTTGGAGCATTTCTTGTTCTTCTTTTTCATGGGCTTACCCTTAGCCTTTCCAGTGCCTTTCTTCTTCTTCTTTGCAGATTTAGAAGATTCGGCAACATTTGCCTCTGCACTGGACTTACGAGGATCCACAAGCATGGACTCGTAATGGGTGAGCTCATTAAGCAGTTGGGTTAAAGTAAAAGACAACTTGTTCATAACATAGTTGCATTTAAACTGCAGGAAACTCTTCGGAAGAGTTTCCATAATCATGGTCACCTGGCTACGCTCGTCAATACGAGCTCCATGGGTTTCAGCAGTATTGAGATAAGTCATCATCCTTAAGACATGCTCTCGGATTGATGTCCCATCCTTCATCCTAGGAGTCATCGCTGAGACCAAGGCCTCATGGCGTTGACGCTCCGAAGGCTACCCAAACATGCCCTGCAATGACTCCATCATCTGAGATGCTAGAGCCATAGGTTCATGCTTTGCAGGAAGAACCTCAGACATCCCTGCTAGCAAGTAGCAGCGGGCTTTCTCATTTGCTGCGACCCATTACTGGTAGGTATCGCGCACAGGTTGGCCAGCATTTCTGGCCAACTCGGGAGGACGTTCCTCCGTCAGGACAAACTTTAGGTCTTCACAAACCATGATAGCGTTCATGTTACTTTTCCACTTAATATAGTTTTCTCCGGTCAATTTATCATTTGAGAGTATGGAAATAATTGGAGAAACCATGGCTGAAAATAAAATAAACATGCATTTTAGCATTCATTCATCGCATATTAAAATCATCAAAGAATTTTGGCATAAAATTAAACATGATGCATGAACCATGAATAATGAATTAGAAACCTAAGAGAATTACTATGCCACAGAGATCTATCATCCCACAAGTAAGTGCCGTCGTAGGGTAGGTCAAGTACTCGCATGATAGATTGAGACAGTCTCAGTTGTTTTAATATATGCGGGAATAACTCTTATTCCTATATTAAACAACTACCGTTTAATTTGATCAAGGAATTTCATTAACAGTTAATTATTCCTTTGTGAGTGTAACCCGCCGTTTCGGGATTCTTTGACTTAACAAGTGAAGTGTCGCCGTAGGGTAGGTCAGTTCACAAGATACATCTAGAATTCCTATCCTTTCGGAACCCAAACTTGATATTGACCCAAAATGGACACCATCCGTAGGGTGACGAAAACAAAGCCGTCTCGAGGCGCCTTTTGAATCTCACGTTTTTGGACTAACAACGGAGATCGTGGGATGTACTGTCGTATATCCCTCTCCCACTCACTATTTTAAACTTAAGGTTTCTATCTAAAATATCTAATATTTTATCCTAACTAGTGTGGATAAACTTATGGCGGCTAAAGCATAATTTATTTACACTAGTTGGTCATAAGTGAGCTAATCAATTTTAACTATTAAAATCGTGTCACTAATATCTCATTAGTCTCTACTAATAGTTTTACTCTATTAAACTAATTTAATTAGAGTGGTATAAGTGAGCTACAATATTTTAACTCTTAAAATACTAGGCACTTAAAGGTCTAAAATCATGGAATTCTAAAAAGTCAAAATTTTAATTAAACATTTAATAAATCTTAGTGCGTCATAAAATCCAATGGTACGTGAAATTGTATCCCGAGTGCAGACCATATTTCTGTCCATACGGAATCAGCTATGGAATTTATATCCGGGTTTCCATCCTATATACCAATGGAATTTATTATGCACCAATTAAGTCCAATATATTAGAAATCAAGTTTTAGACATTAAATCCCATTAATCTAATTAATGATTTTAATGCATATCATTTTCTAACTTAAACATTTTAAATTACATAAAATCATAATTTTATGTCTATAATGATAATGCATCTATGACATGTGTTGGCAAGTAAAATGCACGAGTGGGCACCCTAGGCTATATGACATGTTATTCAAACAATTCGAAATAAACATACATATAACATAAAATTTTATTTTGCATTGACCAGGCTCTTATTTTTCCTATACTAATCTAATTATTACAAAAGATATACCAAGGCATTCCTTGGCCTTCAAATCCCGCTCCAAAGTGGTATTGGCTCTTTAAGCGACTTCGGTGCTCCATATTACAAAGAATTGAAATTTTACATTGAAATTAAAATTACAATGAATATAAACATTGGCCTTATGGCCTTACAACCCAAAATCAAAACCAACTATAAAAATAAGAGACATAAAATTTACGACCAATGCAAAATTCAATCATCACATGAAATATTAAAACCATTCATCACATGAACTTAATAATGTGCCAACTCATCTAAACATGAATATCATATTTATAACTCATATAAACGTATTAAAACAGAAACTTTAAATGAAAAAGTGAAGGGTTAAGAGCACTTTTCAACCTCGCTCTTGATGCCAATTTTAGAGAATGCTTTCCCTAGCGCAGCGGAAGCGGTTAGGCTCACGGATCGAACTTGAAAAATTTTCTGCTCTCCATTCGCTTTGGCCGAATGACACCAGTGGGTGTACTGAAGTTTTGCTTCTGTTTTGGACAAGATTTCAGCCCCGAAATATCCCCGAAACAGTCCCCGAACAGCCCCCTGAACTGCAGTGAAAAAACGGACTATTTTGCACCCGTTACACGCGCGAACAGCACCCAATTTGAAGCAGTATTTGCGTGAACTGCAGTGATGATTCAGGTCTGATTTTTCTCCAAAAATCAATCCTAACACAGACCTAAAAATCCCCAAAAGTGTTTCCCAAAAACCCGAGTTAAAACCAAACAAAACCGAGCCCCAAGGGAAGCAAGGTGCGTGCGGCCGTGGGCTGGAATTCTGCCCACTTCCGTGAGGTGTATGTGAGGGTAAAGAGGTATTTTCGACGTCACAAGGTCTTCCGAACTATGTCTCATAACCAACGGAGGGTAGTGTGGGCTACACTCACAAATTAATCTTTAAACGGTTTAAAGATTGAAGATCACACACCGAAATAATTTTCAGGTTCTTCAAAGAAAATTCTCAACTCTTGAGAGCTTGAAGAAGAGATGGAGGCTAGGGTTTCTAAAGACTTAGATCTAAAAAATTAAATCATAATTTTTCTTTTATATTTGAGGATAATTTGTTTCATAAAACAAATCAACCACTAGTCTCCCATCTATATTAAATTCGGCCAAGGCATGGTATTTTGATTTGATTTTGTTTCCCAAACAAACAAATCATATTCCTTACTTAATGAGGAATTCTGCCATGGCTAGGTGTTTTAATTTGATTTTGTTTCCCAAACAATCAAATCCTATTCCTTAAGGAATTCAGCCATGGCTATGTATTTTAGTTTGATTTTGTTTCCAAAACAAATAAATCTTAGCCTTATTAAATTATATCATATATAATTCAATATTCTATTTTTAATAATTATCATATAATTATTAATACCCTACATTAACTTTTAATGTATAGTCTCAAGTGTGATGTAATTAATATTATTAATCATATTAATAATATTTATTCTTTGTGAGTATATAATTGGACTGTCCAATTATATTAACTCCGCTAAAGTATATCGAGCTAGCACGGAGACCAAATGGACCTACGGTTCCGAGCTCCAATAATCTCGAAATATTAATTAAGCTCTTAATTAAGTATTCCGAAATATTAACTCGAGGTTTAACGATCCGGATTGGTGCTCCGAGCACTAACCTATCACCTTTGGTGTTCTTCTCACTGATATTGTGTTTTCTGTTCGGATGCGTGCTAGTTTGTTACGAAGAGTGAAATCATCTTATGATAATAAATGGTTTCACCTTTCTTGGCATCTGTCCGATGATATCTTTTGATTTATTTGATTTCTCTATAGTTTTTGGCTCTTGTTACTAAGAGGGTTTGTCCTCTCTAATTGTCTGAGATATACCCATATACTTTTGTGATTTTTTGGTTAATATAATTACTTTATCACAAAAAAAAATGGAAAAAAGAAGGAAAAAAACGTGCCTTAAAAAACGATGCCGCGGGACTCACATTGTACTCGTTTGATAAGAAGACAAAAAAAAATACTTATTAATTGGAGCAAAAGTCCAAGTTCTTGAGTGGATACATTCCCCACATATTAGTTGAGGTAGAAAATTGAATTACGTCACAATCAAATTGATTTAGGTTAGTTTCAATAAATAAGTGATTTTAAAAGACTTTCAATTATATGTATGGATATCAATGTTAAAAAATATATACTTGATTTTGTTTAAAAACTAAACTAAATTATGAAAAAATAATTAAAATTTTTTTCAATATTTTTAAGTTCAAAGGGGCAAAAATATTGTTTTACCTAATAACATATACATATATATATATATATATATATATATAGGGGAAGTCCCCAATGGGCGTGACTTTGTGGTGTAGGGCTCAGGATCTTACCTTGAGGTCCTGGGTTCGAATCCAATGAGTGTGTTTCTTTTAAGAGCTTAAAACAGCCGGGGGTTTTACTTTCTCCGCTTAAGCCCGAAATAGGTGATTTGACGGTAGGATTTCCAACGATTTCAAAAAAAAAATTAAAAAAATATTTGTGGGCATGTTTTTGCAAAGATTTTTTTAAAGATTTTCAGAATTGAGAAAAAGTGATTTGCACATTGCAAAACTTTGGTAAGATAGAAAATAACCAGAAAAACATGTGTGTGGTTTTTTTTTAAAAACATAGATCAAAACATATGTGCATAGGGATACTTTTCCTAAAGTTAATTTACATCTCAACTTGTAAATATAGCATGGAAGCTCTTTCTAGTATTTATTTAGGTTGCTTAGGCTGGGTATGAATATAATTTTTTACACTCGTTGATTTGGATAAATCGGATATAGAAATTGACATTCCAGTATTATATATAAGTCGTTATTATCTCTAATAACAATGAAATAAATAAAATAAAAATATTTTTCATTTATTATTTCTGTAAATAAAAGTGGAGAATTCTGAATTGGTCTTCTCCGCTATAATGCTCTTTCTTTATCAAAGCCTATTTTAAACCCTACCTATGTTAGATAATGTCGCGTTCACATGTAAAACATTGTCCTGTCCTTTTAAGTAGTACAACGTGAGTTTCATGTAATAAGACCAATCCTAGTACTACCTAACTATTTTAGATAATGTCGACAACTTGTCAATCTAATGAAACTACAGTTGCCAATAGCGATTAATGAAGCTGTAGCAATTATTAAAACATAAAGGAAGAAAATCAATTTTACTCAAAAGTATGGATTCATCTTGAACATCAAATGTTTATTGATTAGAATTTCTGTGTGGTGTTGATCAGCACCGGCGATCAACTATGTACACACACATTTGTTGAAGCTCTATTTAATAAGTTACTTTCGAATTATTAATTTTATTTTCTAATTTCCAAATGTTATTATTCCTTGTATATATGATATGCATGCATATACATCAAAGGTCAAATGAATTCAATACATTAGAAGCAGGTTTAATTTATGAAGATGATTTTTTTAGGAAGAGAAATAGTTTGAATCATGAACACAATTTATCCCTTATATTTTTAACCCTTCCACATTGAAGTTGGACTTAAATGAAATATTTTTAATTAGGCATCAATTGAATCTTCGGTAGTACCATGTGACAACACACAAAAACGGAAAAAAATATATATATACCTATATACTTATGTCCTCATTAATTATCATTAATAAATTTATAAACATCCATATTCACTTCAATATTGAATATGAATGTCTAAAATCAAGCATGGATTGATCTTGAAAATCAAATGTTTATTGATTACAGTTTGTGTGTGGTGTTGATCAGCACCGGCGACTAGCTATTTATACACATTGTTGAAACTCTATTTAATAAGTAACTTTGAAGTTATAAATTTTATTTTCTAATTTCCAAGTGTTATCATTTATTGTATATATGATATGCATACATAGACATCCAAGGTCAAATGAATTCAATATATTAAAAGCAGGTTCAAAGTATGTGTTAACAGACGAAAATCTCCACCATAAAACGAAATCGTCCTGAGACTAAAGAAAGAGCGAAGGGAAAAAGGGCGATGGACCAAAGTGCGACAAAGAGCGTGGGGTGATCGGACCAGCGGTTAGGACGAAAGCCCATGATGCGGTTACGTTTAGGACGAAAACCCATGATATGGTTACTTCCACGATCATGGCAGTTGGACAGTTTTCCTCCACAACCAAGCAGTTGAGACACGCAGCTCAGCGGTTACAGGCACGATCCATAAACTGCAAGGAGATACTGGAACCGCTTAAAATGGTTGACAAACTTCACTATAAAAGCTTATCTTTGCCAAGAGAAACAGCCCAATCAAATGAAGACTCAAATGAGCATATTTTTATTTTTATATTTCATTTCTTAGATTGTAATCTTAGGACTGTAACTTGTATGCTTGCGCCCCTTGGAGGCTTATTCACTTAATCAAACACCTCTTGCTAGGACATTGTCTCAGGATGTTTGAACCTTACACGCTATTCTTTCTTCACGCATTAAAAATTGCGCAAACAGTTTTTGTCGACCACACTGGGAGATTTGGTGTAAAGAGTGAAGATGCCTCCGAAAAGAAACGCTCCAACTGGCTCAACTGCGGAGGAAAGAGGACTGGAGCAAACCAACCAGTCCAACGTTCCAGCCATAGTGGGTCAATTCGAGGGTCTGTCAGATGCTAATCGGTACGAATCTATGAGAGAACTCGGCCCTAACGCGGTGCGCGCGTTGTTCGGTGAATTCACACAGGATGTTGTCGAACATGTTAGGCTTCAAATTGCGTATGTCATAGATAAATTCGTATCAACTACCAATTCGCATTATGAAAACATGGCTAAACATCTAAGCTCGATGAGTGAATTAATGGCCAAATGTGTAAACGGCGGGACGGCGCTGCCGTGGACTACGCCCCTCCCTGCGGCGAGCAGTCATGAGGCTGGTCCTAGTAATGTTCCTCCAAAGGGGACCAACATCCCTACGGTTCTCAGGGGAGGAATAAGTCCTGGAGGCAATGTTGGACAATTATGACCCATAGTGTCACTATTTATACAGATCATGGTGTTGTTGTACAAATTAACTATGTGACAAAGGAGATTGCTCTCTTATCATTTGTGATTAGATCACCAAGATGTATAAATGATAGGAAGTCCTTATGATTTGTTCCTAGATTGAGAATGATATGAGACAGTATCAGTCCACGAAGGATAAATCATCAAATATCCCTAGTCAGAGTATTATCGAGATTGGACATCGATGAATGAGTAAAAGACTAGTATTACACTTGTGCGCGTAGTGAGGGCACAACGACATAGTTCTCATATATTTGGATATAGGATACTCATGCAAGTGTAATAGGAGGTTGTGTTTTACCGATGGTACGGGGAACAGCTTCGCTCTGGATAGACCCCCTCAGAATTCCATTGGTAGTATGACTATGTGTCTATGGAAGTCTGAAATCAGGGTAGGTGTATTTGGTCTTAACCTGAGACTTGCACCGCTAATACTTGCGACAATCAATATACTTTGGTTTTGGTCGTCCAAGGCTTTAACCGGTTTCTGTGTACGCCTCTTTTGGGTATATCGAGAATCGTAGTGTGTTGGGTGTGATGCCAAGACGGAAATATCACTTCATTCATATGGAGATGATGGTCACATAGGATACGATACTAGTACTCTTATGTACTGCAGTGATCGGGATAAAATGACAAGGTCATGTTTATCCGATATAGGGAATAGTCACCAGACATCCGACATGTGCTTCGTACGGGGCAGACACAATTCCAACCCCCGGCCTAGCACGTGATCATCTGATAATGGATCGACATACGCAATACTTCGTATACTACGCTTGATATAGATCTTATATTCCTGTAAGGATATTTCTTGAGAATTAGGTAGGCATGGCGCTTTGCTAGAAGCCACCTTGTCTTGTAAATCGGTGAGAACATAGTACTAGGTACTTACATGTTCGGATAGTCCGACGACCGAATTTACTACCAACATATCCGGGGATTTCATGGGTCGCTTCCCGTAGATTCACCGATGACGTATGACTCGCACTTTTAATTAATCTGGGATTAATTAGATGAGAGAGAAAATTAATATGGGATTAATTGAGGAGATATTATATCTGGGATAAAATATCAATTAAAGAGAGAATAACGATTAATTTGGAATTAATCGATTAATTAATATATTCGATATATTAAACGAGATTGGATTTCGACGCGGAATTAAAATTAGATTTTAATTCGGGCGAACGAGTTAATTTAGAATTAATTCGTTAGTGACGTGAATAGTGATTTCGCTAGGCATAATCATTTAATTGCGTCGCAACGGAAAATTCGTTAATTTGGAATTAGCGAACCCGAGCCCGGGATTATTTGCGAGCGCATTCGCATTTCGAATTCGAGTACGGCACGCAAGTCAAATCAAGCGTCAAATCGCTAGTCACTTCAAGCGTCAAATCACTTGTCACTTTGAGTAATGTGACTTGAAAACTTGATTGAGTGATGTGAATAGTGGATGTGGTGGTTGTAGCCTTTATTGTTTGACTTTTTGAAAGCAAATAAATTGGAAAATTAATTTATTAATTGAAGAAGTGTATTAGATACACAATTCTTTTTCCCACCAAAACTAATTCACATTTTATCTCTCTCTCTTTTCACGGTTTGGAGCCTATTTTCTCTTCTCTCTCACACGCCCATTGTGGGCATTTTTCTTCTGGTTTGGCAGCCCACTGCCGAGAGCCAAAGGGAAAAAGGGAAGCAAAGTGTGATGATTTTGTGGCAAAATCATCAAGAGCTAGCACTCCGAGAGACATGCGAAGGTGATAGGGAAGTCCACCCATGAGCTTGGAATCATTTCTCGAAGCTTGGAGCTTGATGGAACCTTGCAAAACCGAATCTTGGAGAGGGAAAAACAGTCACTGCCGTGAGTTGTAGATGAGCAGAAAAGAATTTTTTGTTCGTTGCCGCGTCGCTCAATCGATCGATGTGAGTATTTCGAAACTCCCTCGTTGTATTCGCACTTGTTTCATGCTTGTTTAATGATCTTGGGATGCTTAGAAAACTCCAACAATGGTATTAGAGCAAGGTTGAGCATGAAAATGATTAGGGCTTAAAATTTGGGTAAATTGTATTTGAGCATATTTTAATGAAATTGGATGAATGAATATGCTTAAATGTGTTTTAATTGATGATTGATTGGATCAATTTGATGAAATTGTGTTTGGAATATTTTTCCCCAAATTGCTTGGCTTGGCCTAGAGGTATATAGCCCTAAATAATTTTTGTTTCGTTGATCATTGGATGACTTGAAACGATTTGGGAATGTTGATTTAATGTCGATTGTGGATTTAATTGGATTGAAACCGAAGTGGACACAAATTGCCCAAATTGCCGAGAATGATATATCATGTAATTGGGTTTGATTTTTGATGAAATGTGTTGGACATGTTTTGTTGTTGATGAGCATGATTAATTGTACAAATTTGTGTTTTGGAAATATTGATTTGGGTAATTAATTGTGTAATACACTTTAAGTAATTAAATTATGAAATTGGGATTTTGTAATTTAATTATGTTGGGCTTAATTTTGGAAATTGGGCTCTTAAAGTTGTTATTGGGCTTACTGGGCTTGGTTGTACCAAGATGGGTTTAGGCAATTTGGTTGGATCCAATTGGGCCCAAAACCGCTTCCATAAAGCCCAAATGTGACTAATGGACCTTTAAAGTTTAATTGGGCCTAATGGGCCAAAATTGATTTCTAGGCTTATGGGGTAATTCCCGGATTGGACTTTGGTTATTGGGTTTGACCCGAGTTGACCAAAAGTCCACGCCTTAAGAAATTAATTAAAAGCCCATTGGACTTTAATTAAATTGACGTTGGACGTTAATCGGGCTTTGAGACCCGTAACGATTAAATTTGGAATTTAAATCGTAAAGGTTTATTTATAAAGTGTAGTATTTAATTTGGAATTAATTAGTGAATTAGTATTAAATACAAATTGAATTGGATTTAATTTTGTAGTTTAATTTAATTTAAGAATTCGTACTTTGAGTACTTATTCGCAAAACGAGTTTGACTCGAGCAAAATCAAATCATTGTTTGAACATTGGATGATCACTAATTATCAGATTAATTAATTTGATTAGATTGATTGATAACATGCTTGTGTGAATACATGGTTGCGATTCATGAATAATGTATATTAGATGGATATTAGATGGGTGGGGCAATTTTAGAAATTGTTGTAATAATTTGGAATTTATTAATTGGACCTGCGTGTCCAGCCTTATTACCTCCTTATTCTTTGTATTCTCTTCTCACCCATTCCCCTCAATGTAAATGAGGTTTCTTTAGAAGTGTTGTGTAACGGGTAGAAGTAATACATGTGCTAGCGGGAGAGAGAAATGAAGAGATTTGATCTAGGATCAATGTGTAAAGTATCCATCCGCATATCATTATTATTTTATTATACGCGCTTTATTATGTGTTTAGAATGCATGTTTAAGGGTGTATGATGATGAGACCTTAACAAAGATAATAAATTGGTTGCCAATTTGCACGCGAAAAACCCTCGCAAAATATTAAGCGTTTTTCCTTCCATTGAGTGATTCTTACTCAAGATCCAAGACAGGCATTGGCTTGTTGGCCAAAGTCAAAGCCGTTTTCCGTCGAGGATGTGTTTGAATTACGAGAGCTTTGTTCCATATCGGTGTCTTGTCCAAGTTGTGGTTTGTTGGCCAAAGTCAAGACCACTTCTTGTCCATAGACATTGATTACGAAGCTTTCCATGGTCAATAGGTCGCCCTTAACTGGGATCACTAAGTTTGTTGTGCCAAAGCCAAAGCTTATTTGATTCAGAGGAAAAAGGTTAGGCAATACATTGGATGTATTGGCATATATAAGATATATGTTTCGGACTTGGATGTCCCCCTACTGGATCTAGGAATTAGATTGGATCCAATTGATCTTAGAGATCTACCTAGTTAACTATCATACAATTTGTAGGCAAAATTCAAGATTGTGTGATATTTAACGGGATCCTAGCCCACTAGGAAACACGGTTTCCCGAGTACTCGACAGATGGTTAGTGGCTCGCCGAAAAATAGTGGGAGGCAAGAACTGAATTTGTAATATTCGTTTAATTACTTGCCATACGCGCTCAAACAAATATCATTCGTCAAATAAATTAAATGTTAGTTGGACTAATATTTAAATTGTTGTTTTAAGAAACAATTGAATTGTATTCAAATAATTCATTTATAATTGGTTATATAATTGGATTATAATAATCAATATATTTGATTTAATTAAATTATGGTTGATTAATATAGTTGGACTATAATAATCAATATATTTAAAAGTACCTGAAATCGTTGATTAAATAGTTGGACTATTAAAATCAAGATTAAATTGAAAGATTGACATTTAAAACATAATCCTAGGGAAAATGTATTTAAATGGTTTAATTTTTCAAATTGGGAATAAAGTTTCAGGATGGTCCTGAAAACTAATAAGTTACTTTATTTGATAAAATAACATATTAGGCCTAAGCACAGAGTTAAGCAAATAGTAGAACATAATCTTTGGAAGATTTATGTGATGATAACTTTAGTGCTTAATGTTGGTTTTATTCTAGGTCCCAAGATCATCAAACAAGCATGAATATTAGTGTGAATACATCAAAGGAGTTGCGGAATACTCACATCGATCGGTTGAGACGAATATGACGAACAAAAACTCAAGATTGCTCACTGGATTAGGCGCTCACTGCAGCAGAATTTCAGTCCACTCTTTTCAGTTTTGAGCTGAGATTTGAGCCTCGAATTTGCGTCGAACGATTCCCAGCTCGTGGGTGAGTTTCCCAACACCTTCGCAAGTCTCTCGGAGTGCTAGCTCCGCTTGATTTTGCCACAAAATCAAGGCACATGCTTCCCAAACTCACGGCATTTCAAGAGAAACCAGTGAGCTTCACTGCCCATTTTGGGCGTGAATTGTGTGAGAGAAAGAGAAGAAGAAAATGTGAATTAGGTTGTTAGAAAGTGTAAAACATTTACCTTATATATTTTCCAAAATATAATAAAGGTAATTACATTTTATTTGGCTTTCAAGAAGTCAAATACTAAACTTTCCAACCACTAACACTATTCCAACAACTCACATCACTCAAAGTGTCAAGTTGTCTTTCAATCAATCAATCACATCAATCAATCAAATGTCACATCACTCAAAGTGACATGTGATTTGACGCTTGATGCGACTAATGATTTGACGCTTGATGTGACTTGCGTGCCGCACTCGAATTCGAAATGCGAATGCGCTCGCAATCACTCTCGGGCTTGGTTTCGCTAATTCCTAATTAGCGAATTGTCCGTTGCGTCGTAAATAAATGATTACACCTAGCGAATCCACTATTCACGTTGCTAACGAATTAATTCTAAATTAATTCGCTTGCCCGAATTAAAATCCAATTTCAATTTCGCGTCGAAATCCAATTTCATTTAATATATCGAATATATTAACTTTACCGATTAATTCCAAATTAATCGTTTTCTCTCTTTAGACGATATTTTATCCTAGATAAAATATCTCCGTAATTAATCCCAGATTAATTTTCTCTCTCATCAAATTAATCCCAGATTAATAAATGTGCGAGTCATACGTCATCGGTGTATCATTGGGAAGCGACCCATGAGATCCCCGGATATGTTGGCAGTAAATACGGTCGTCGGACTATCCGAACACGTAAGTACCAAGTACTACGTTTTACCGATTCACAAGACAAGGTTGGCTTCTAGCAAAACGCCATGCCTACCCAATTCTCCGGAAATATTCTTACAGGAATATATAAGGATCTATATCAGGCGTAGTATACCAAGTATCGTGGATTTCGGCCCAGTATCGGATAGTCACGTGCTAGGCCTGGGGCTGGATAAGTGTCTGCCCCGTACGAAGCACATGTCGGATGTCTGGTAACTAGTCTCTATAATCGGATATACATGACCTTGTCATAATATCCCATGGCTGCAGCACCTCAGAGTACTAATACCGTATCCTGCGTGACATCATCTCCACTATGACTGGAGTGATACTTCCGTCTTGACATCACACCCAATACTCTACGATTCTCAATATACTCAGCTTCGGCGTACACATAACCGGTTAGAGTCCTAGACGACCTCAACTAAAGTATATTGATTGTCGTAAGCATTAGCGGTGCAAGTCTCAGGTTAAGACCAAATACACCTACCCTGATGTCGGATTCCCATAGACACATAGTCATAATACCAATGGGATTCCGAGGGGTCTATCTAGAGCGAAGCTGTTTCCCGTACCATCGGTGAAACACAACCTCCTATCGCACTTGCATGAGTATCCAATACCCAAATATATGAGAACTATGCTGTTGTGCCCTCACAACGCGCACAAGTGCAATACTAGCCTATTCCGCATTATCGATGTCCAGTCTCGATAATACTACGACTAGGGATATTTAATGATTAATCCTTCGTGGATTGATACTGTCTCATATCATCTCAATCCATGAACTAATCATATTGACCTCTCTTCATTTATATATCTAAAGTGATCTAATCACAAATGATGAGAGTGCAATTTCCTTGTCACATAGTTAATTTGTACAACATCACTATAATCTGTACAAATAGTGACGCTATGGGTCATATTATCCAACAATCTCCCACTTGGCACATAGCCAGTCACTCAAGTGTCGTACACCCGAACTATGTACGGTTCGCTCAAATTGCTGAGAAAAGGTTTTCATCAGCGGATTTCCATGATTATCGTCTGACGCGATTTATATGATCATCACATCGCCACGATGTATGATCCGAACGAATCAGATGAATATAGAAGTATATATCTGGATCGTCGATGAGACCTTTAATTCCTTAGCCTTGTGCTGACGCCTAGCTCAACTGCTAACAGAACTATATCTAATCTAATTAGATTTATTATCGACCCAAATGGCTTCTATTGCTGCCTCAGCCGCAGCAATAATCCGCATTTGTTGTTTATTCGATAACAGTATCTTGCTCGGAAGATTTCCAGCTCACTGTCCCGTTTTTCAAACTTTATAGTACCGTAGTATTAAACTGTTTGGAAACTTGCAGCAGTGATCCCAGTCACTTCAAGTTCTTCTTCTCCATAGTTTTAGACAACATCTTTAGTTCTCTAAGATACTAATAGATGTCCTTAACTTCAATCCAGTGACTATCACTTGGATTGTCCTGATTTTGACTCCATATGCTCAAAGCGTATGAGACACCATATCAAGTACATTTTAAATGTACAATTTCCCAGAGAGTGTTAACAACTCCAAATCTATCCCAGTAGATCTTTATTCCTTGAATAAAGGTTATACTTCCCAGAATTCTACGGAGAATATCTATGAAAGCCAAGCTTTCACCAATTGCTTTATGGGAATTTCACTGTCAGTGCGCTCCCACTAACCTCCTTATATACACAAGAATTATTTCGTTTTGAGTCAAATCATAAACCATTATGATTATTTCAAAACGTCAGTTCCAAGAACCTTATGCTTACTTCAATCCAAACATGGATCGAATAACCCGCAAACCTTGTTTGTCGGTTATACAAAATCGTCAGGATGTTGTAAGCATCCTCCAAAAGGTTTCCTTTTCAGGAAGGCGATTTTGATCTTTAACTGACATATTTCATAAATGAAATATGCAGTATCAATAAGCATCATCAAAATGGATTTACTATGGCAACAGGTAAAAGGTTGAACCGTTATTAACATAACGTTGATAACGATACCTTTCCGTCACAAGCCTAACTTTGTACGTTGGTATGTTGCCATCCATGTATGTCTTCCTTGAAGACGTTTACAGTACCAATAGGCACAATGCCTTGCGGTACAACAACTAGTATCCAAACATAGTTGTTATACATGGAATCCATTTCGGACTTATGGCACTTTGCCATAAGGGGAGTTGATACCTTGTATCACTTCCTCGTACGTAGTCGGTTGGTATACCTCCATAAGATTTACATCTTTAAGGGGTTACTTCAGAAACCCATACCCCAGGTTGTTTTCTGATTCTCTCCGATCTACGCGGTTCTTGTGTATTGAAGATTAATGGTTTAGTTTCATCCTTGATGAACTATTAGTGTTCCATTATGGACTTCGTGCCTTGAATAGTATTACTCCGATTTTCATCGAGTATCACTATCCTCCCACTGACCACTGCATATCGGTATTCCTCTTTGGAAACACCGCATGGTGAGCAACAATCATATTGTTCTCATGCGAGATTTATAAGTACTATACTTATGGTTTCCCTTAGGATAACCTATATTGGGCACTTATCCAATTTGGGTCCTTAGTTTGGTATCATCCAAACGTTATGCCCGGCATACCCAAATTATTAGGAATGAGAAACCATGTTTCTTTCCTGTTCATATCCAATATGATATATGTCAAACAGATTTATATGGAACCTTATTCTAAATAAGTTTTGCATTGTTAATACATATCCTGTTGAAGGAAATGATAGCTCAAGCGACTCGTGATAAACCTTATCATGTCCAACAAAATTCGGTTTTCGTTCGGACACACCGTCTAACTGACGTGTCTCGGGAGGAGTCCTCATCTGAAAGAATACTATACTCTTTCATGTATGTTTGAAACTTACTGCTTAAGTATTTTCATTACGGTCTTACCGTGACGGCATAATACTATAGTCGATCTGTTTATCTACTTCGTGTCGAAACTCTAAAAGTTTTCGATCTCTGTTCTTCAAAAGAAACCATAACCATAACGTTATGCCACATCCGTTAAGGTCACGAAACATTCATGTTCACATCTAGCCTAGCTAGATGGGCCTACTAGTTTCACCATGAATAGGGCTAACAGATCGATGGCACTTACACTATTACCAAGTAACAGTGTTTTAGGTACTTTACCTAACAAACTAGATTCGTAGACTTTATTTGAATAGTCAAATCAGTCCTAGTACCCACTCTTCAAAAGTGCGGATATATGAGTCTTGTTTAATTGTGTCCCAGACAACAATGCCACAAATAAGTCTCTATTGATTAAATCAATTTGAGCTATTTATTTGTCATTTTATATGTTTGAGATTTTAATTATATTCAAAATATAAATTCTGTTATTTACATCTAATGTGTTATCTCAGTATCATCTTTATATAATGAAACACTTAGTGTTCTAGAATATAAAGGTTTATCCACAATGGATTAAACACTGATATAGAGATAATGTCTCTAGTCAAACTAGTTACATTATAACAGTTCCTAATTTAAGTACACACCCGAAGGGTAGTTCCTAAACTTAGGTATCTACGGTCGAAACAGCGACTTCCGTCCCGTTTCCGATTCGCAGAACAATCTCAGCTTGAAGTTAGTATCCTGCTCAAAGCAGATTCTGAACATCAATACATATATTTTATGTACCACACTAAGTATTTAAAATCTAATTTCAATACTAGTAGTGAACATAACTTTGAGAATCATTTTTAAAGTAAGAGCCTTGCCCTTTCTTTAATTCCTTCGTGTCTGCCATATCCAAATGGTAGTCACTTTGGGATATGTCAATCATCCTTTTCAATATTTCAGGAACCTTAGGCCAAGCCTTGGGTTTTTAGAATATCGAAACAATGTGCACCTCGTGCTACATGCCCAATTGCAAATTTTGACTTTATCTCCTCTAGAATAGTCAATTAATTCTCCAAGAATTATAAATTGCAATTTTAATACTTCTTAAATCTAAAATTAGAATTATGACAAGTATATAAATTAAGCACAAAGTCATCATCACATAAATCTTCCAAAGATTTTATGCTCTACTTATATTGCTTAATTTTGGGCTTAAGGTATAATAAGTTATTTTATCAAATAAAGTAACCTATTATTTATTCCCAATTTGAAAATTAAATCATTTAAAATATTTTAATCCCAGATTATATTTTAAATATCCAACTTTTCAATTTTATCTTGATTACAATAGTCCAACTATTTAATCAACGATTAGTGGTACTATTTATATTATAATGATTATAATAGTCCAACTATATAATCAAATATAATCCAAATTAATTAACCTCAATTACATTGATTACTATAATCCAATTATAAAATCAACTGTAAACTGAAATTAATTAATTCAAATATATTGATTAATATAATCCAATTATATATAATCAACTATAATACAGTCCAACTGTTTATTAAAACAACAATTTAAATATTAGTCCAACTAACATTTAATTTATATGACGAGTGATATTTGAATGAGCGCGTATGGCGAGTAATTGAACGAATATTGCAAATTCAATTCTTGCCTCCCACTATTTCGTCGAGCCTCTAACCCTTTGTCGAGTACTCGGGAAACCGTGTTTCCTAGTGGGCTAGGATCCCGTTAAATATCACACAATCTTGACTTTGGCCAACAAATTGTATGATAATTAACTAGGTAGATCTCTAAGATCAATTGGATCTAATCCAACTCCTAGATCCAGTAGGTGGACATCCAAGTCCTAAACATATATCTTATATATGCCTATATATCCAATATATACCCTAACCTTTTTCCTCTGAATCAACTAGGCCTTGGCTTTGGCACAACAAACATAGTGATCCCAGTCAAGCGTGGACCCATTGACCATGGAAGCTTCGTAATCAATGTCGATGGACAAGAAGTGGTCTTGACTTTGGCCAACAAACCACAACTTGGACAAGACACCAATATGGAACAAAGCCTCGTGATTCAAACACATCTTCGACGGACAAGGGCTTGACTTTGGCCAACAACCCATGCCAATCTAGGATCTTGAGTAAGAATCACTCAATGGAAGGAAAAGACGCATGATATTTGATGAGGGCTTTTCGCGTGCAAATTGGCTACCAATTTCATTATCTTTGTTAAGGTCTCATCATCATACACCCTTAAACATGCATTCTAAATACATAATAAAGCGAGTATGAAATAAAATAATAATGATATGCGGATGGATACTTAACACATTGATCCTATATCAAATCTCTCCCTTTCTCACTCAAGCTAGCACTTGTATTACTTCTACCCCTTACACTACACTTCTAAAGAAACCTCATTTACATTGAGGGGGATAGGTGAGAAGAGAATACAAAGAGAATAGAGGTGATAAGGACTGGACACGCGCAGGTCCAATTTAATAAATCGAATTTATTACAACAATTTCCAAAATTGCCCCACCCGACTAATATCCATCCGATATACATTATTCATTCATCACAACCACGTATTCACACATAAGCATGCTATCAATCAATCTAATCAAATTAATTAATCTGATAATTATGTGATCATCCAATGTTCAAACAACGATTTGATTTTGGTCGAGTCAAACTCGTTTTTGCGAATAAGTACTCAAAGTACGAATTCTTGAATTAAATTAAACTACATCATTAAATCCAATTTAACATGTATTTAATACTAATTCACTATTCAATTCCAAATTAAATATTACAACTATATTTAAACCTTAACGACTTAAATTCCAAATTTAATCGTGTCGGGTCTCAAAGCCCGATTAACGTCCAACGTAAATTCAATTCAAGTCTAATGGGCTTTAATTAATTTCTTTAAGGCGTGGGCTTCGGCAACCAAAGCCCAATCAAGGAGTAACCCCATAAGCCCAGAAATCAATTTAGGCCCATTAGGCCCAATTAAACTTTAAGGTTTTATAAGTTGTATTTGGGCTTAACGGAAGTGGCTTTGGGCCCATTGGATCCAATCCAATTTGTCCAAATCCAACTTTGTACAACAAAGTCCAATAAGCCCATTTACAACTAATAAGCCCAAATCCAATTTAAGGCCTAAATAACTAAATTACATGAATCCAATTCCGCAATTTAATTACCTAAAGTGCAATACATGATTAATCACCCAAATCAATATTTCCAAAACATTAAATTAGCTTAATTAATCATGTTCATTATCATCATCACATGTCCAACACATAAATGAAAAATCAACCCTTAACCATGCTTAAAGTCTGGCCAAGGGAGTAATTTTTTTCCGATTTGAATTTAATCCAATTAATTCCACAATCGACATCTAATTAACTTCCCGAATGATTTCCAATACATCCAATGTTCAAAAATCAAAAACCAAGACATTATAGGGCATAATGCATTCGACCACCTTAAGGAAATTGGGGATTTTGTTGTTCAATTCAAAATTCAATCCAATTAATCTTAAATTAACATCATCCTATATGATTCCAATTCATCCAATGAATCAAAATCAAAAATTCCAAATTTCCAAATAACCCTAAACTTTCGGCCAACACATATATTTTAGGGAAAATTATTCCAAATCAATTTTCATGAAATTGATCCAATCAAACTTCAATTCAACATCATTTAAACATGCTTAATCAAACAATTTAACTAAATCATGCTCAAAATCAATTTACCCAAATTTTAAGCCCTAAAAATTTCATGCTTGAACCTAGGCTCTTGATGCCATTGTTGGTTTATTCTAGGTCTCGGGATCATCAAACAAGCATGATAAAGTGTGAAATACATATCAAATGAGTTGCGGAATACTCACATCGATCGGGTGAGATGAATTTGACGAAAAAAAACTCCAAGATTGCTCACTGGATTAGGCGCTCACTGCAGCAGAATTTCAGTCCACTGTTTTCAGTTTTGAGCTGAGATTTGAGCCTGGAATTTGCGTCGAACGATTCCCAGCTCGTGGGTGAGTTTCCCTAACACCTTCGCAAGTCTCTCGGAGTGCTAGCTCCGCTTGATTTTGCCACAATATCAAGGCAAATGCTTCCCAAACTCACGGCATTTCAAGAGAAACCAGTGAGCTTCACTGCCCATTTTGGGCATGAATTATGTGAGAGAAAGAGAAGAAGAAAATGTGAATTAGGTTGTTAGAAAGTGTAAAACATTTACCTTATATATTTTCCAAAATATAATAAAGGTAATTACATTTTATTTGGCTTTCAAAAAGTCAAATACTAAACTTTCCAACCACTAACACTATTCCAACAACTCACATCACTCAAAGTGTCAAGTTGTCTTTCAATCAATCAATCACATCAATCAATCAAATGTCACATCACTCAAAGTGACATGTGATTTGACGCTTGATGCGACTAATGATTTGACGCTTGATGTGACTTGCGTGCCGCACTCGAATTCGAAATGCGAATGCGCTCGCAATCACTCTCGGGCTTGGTTTCGCTAATTCCTAATTAGCGAATTCTCCGTTGCGTCGTAAATAAATGATTACGCCTAGCGAATCCACTATTCACGTCGCTAACGAATTAATTCTAAATTAATTCGCTTGCCCGAATTAAAATTCAATTTCAATTTCGCGTCGAAATTCAATTTCATTTAATATATCGAATATATTAACTTTACCGATTAATTCCAAATTAATCGTTTTCTCTCTTTAGACGATATTTTATCCTAGATAAAATATCTCCGTAATTAATCCCAGATTAATTTTCTCTCTCATCAAATTAATCCCAGATTAATAAATGTGCGAGTCATACGTCATCGGTGTATCATTGGGAAGCGACCCATGAGATCCCCGGATATGTTGGCAGTAAATACGGTCGTCGGACTATCCGAACACGTAAGTACCAAGTACACGTTTTACCGATTCACAAGACAAGGTTGGCTTCTAGCAAAACGCCATGCCTACCCAATTCCTCCGGAAATATTCTTACAGGAATATATAAGGATCTATATCAGCGTAGTATACCAAGTATCGTGGATTTCGGCCCAGTATCGGATAGTCACGTGCTAGGCCTGGGGCTGGATAAGTGTCTGCCCCGTACGAAGCACATGTCGGATGTCTGGTAACTAGTCTCTATAATCGGATATACATGACCTTGTCATAATATCCCATGGCTGCAAGCACCTCAGAGTACTAATACCGTATCCTGCGTGACATCATCTCCACTAGGACTGGAGTGATACTTCCGTCTTGACATCACACCCAATACTCTACGATTCTCAATATACTCAGCTTCGGCGTACACAGAACCGGTTAGAGTCCTAGACGACCTCAACTAAAGTATATTGATTGTCGTAAGCATTAGCGGTGCAAGTCTCAGGTTAAGACCAAATACACCTACCCTGATGTCGGATTCCCATAGACACATAGTCATAATACCAATGGGATTCCGAGGGGTCTATCCAGAGCGAAGCTGTTTCCCGTACCATCGGTGAAACACAACCTCCTATTGCACTTGTATGAGTATCCAATACCCAAATATATGAGAACTATGTTGTTATGCCCTCACAACGCGCATAAGTGCAATACTAGCCTATTCCGCATTATCGATGTCCAGTCTCGATAATACTACGACTAGGGATATTTAATGATTAATCCTTCGTGGATTGATACTGTCTCGTATCATCTCAATCCAGGAACTAATCATATGGACCTCTCTTCATTTATATATCTAAGGTGATATAATCACAAATGATGATAGTGCAATTTCCTTGTCACATAGTTAATTTGTACAACATCACTATGATCTGTACAAATAGTGACGCTATGGGTCATATTATCCAACACTTAATCCATTAAGTTTGTCGCAGTAGACTCCTTAATTTCTGAATCAGAACTAAGTATTAGACCCTCAAAGCATGATAAAGAAACTGAAGGATCTTTATAAATCTATACTTAGATTTTAGAAGTACTAAAATTGCAATAAATAACTCTTGGAGAGTTAATGACTATTCTCAAAGAGATAAAGTCAAGATTTGCAATAAGGCAAGGAGCGCAAGGCGCACCTTACTTCGATATTCTAGAAACCCGAGGCTTGGCCAAAGGCTTCTAGAATATGAAATGGGCAAAGGCAAAATCATTATAATCTTTTAGAAAGATAAAAGACATATCCCAAAATGTCTGACTAAATGTGGCAAACGGGATCGCGGAAGCGTGACTTCCATTTGGACAAACCAGACATGAAGCAATTGAAGAATGAGCAAGGCTTTGACTTCAAATATATTTGTCATAAATATATTCACTACTAGTATTAAAATTGGATTTTAGATACTTAGTGTGATATATATACATACTGATGTTCAGAATCTGCTATTAGCATGATACTGACTTCAGATGAGATTTATCTGCGAATTGGAAACGGGACGAAAGTCGCTGTTTTAACCGTAGATACCTAATTTTAGGAACTACCCTCGGGTGTGTACTTAAATTTAGAAAATGTTATAATGTAACTAGTTTGACTAGAAATATTATCTCTATATCAGTGTTTAACCCGCTGTGGGTGAACCTTTATATTCTAGAACACTAAAGTGTTTTATATATAAAGATGATATTGAGATAAACACATTAGATGTGAATAACATAATTTATATTTTGAATATAAATAAATCTCAAATGTATTACATGACAAACAAATAGCTCAAATTGATTTGATCAGAAGAAACTAATTGTGGAATTGTTGTCTGGGACACAATCAAACAAGACTCGTATATCCACACTTTCGAAGAGTGGGTACTAGGACTGATTTTATTACATTCAAATAATGTCTACGAATCTAGTTTATTGGGCAAAGTGCCTAAAACACCTTTACTTGGTAAAAGTGCAAATGCCACCAATCTGTTAGCCCTAGTTCATAGTGAAGCAAGTGGGCCCATGTCTAGCTAGGCTAGAGATGGATATGGATATTTCGTGACCTATACAGATGTGGCATCGCGTTATGGTTATGTGTCTCTTTTGAAACACAAATCAGAAACTTTTAAGTTTCGACATGAAAATAGACAAACAGATCGGCTAAAGTATTAAATCGTCACGGTTAGACCATGATGAAAATACTTAAGCAATAAGTTTCTTACATACTTGAAAGAGTATAGTATTATTTCAATAAGGACTCTTCTCGGAACACGTCAATTGACGGTGTGTCCGAACAGAGTAACCGAATTTTGTTGGACATGATAAGGTTAATCATGAGTCGCTCTGAGGTACCATTTCCTTCAACGGATACGCATAAACAGTGCAGAACTTATTTTGAATAAGGTTCCATAAAAATCTATTTGACAGACTTCATATTAGATATGAACAGGAAAGAAACCGGACTTCTCATTCCTGAAGATTTGGGATGCTAGGCATATGTTTGGATGATACTGAACTAAAACCCAAATTGGATAAGTGCCAATTGTAGGTTATCCTAGGGAAACCATAAGTATAGTACTTAAACATCTCACTTGAGAACAATTAGATTGTTGCTCGCCATGTGGTTTTCCTAAGAGGAATACTGATATGCAGTGGTAAGTGGGAGGATAGTAAAACTCGATGAAAATCGGAGTAATACTATTCAAGGCACCAATTCCTAATAGAACATAAATAGTTCATCAATGATGGAACTACACCAATAATCTTCGAATACACAAGAACCACATATGTTGGAGAGAGTCAGAAAACAACCTGGGGTATGGGTTTCTGATCTCACCTCATAAAGATGTCAATCTTATTGAGGTATACCAACTGACTACGTATGAGGAAGTGATACAAGGTATCGACTGCCTATTATGACAAAGTGCCATGATGTCCGAAATGGATTCCATGTATATCAACTATGTTTGGATACTAGTTGATGTACCACAAGGCATTGTGCCTAATGGTACTATATAAGTCTTCAAGGAAGACATACATGGATGGAAACATACCAACGTTCTAAGCTAGTCTTGTAAACAGAAAGGTATCATTATCAACATTATTTTGATTACGATTCAACCTTTTACCTGTTGCCATGGTAAGTCCATTTGGACAATGCTTGCTAAAGCTGCACGTTTCATTTATGAAATGTGTCAGCTGAATGGGAAAATCACTTTCCTTAAAGGAAATCTTTTGGAGGATGTTTATAACATCCTGACGGTTTTGTCATACCAAAACTAGCAAACAAGGTTTGCAGGTTATTCGATCCATGTTTGGATTGAAGCAAACATTGAGTTCTTGGAATCATCGTTTTGATGTAATCATAATAGTTTATGATTTAATTCAAAACGAAAATGATTCTTGGGAATATAAGAGGGTTAGTGGGAGCGCACTGACAGTGGCTGTCCTATATAAATAATGACAATATGTCATTTGTTGGAAATGATATTCCCATAATAAAATCGGTGAAAGCTTGGCTTTCGTTAAAACTCTCCGAGAACTCGTACATTGAAAAATGTACGCGACCTGGTGTCTCATACTCTTTGAGCATATGGATTCACAAACAGGCCAATCCAAGTGATAGTCACTGGATTGAAGTTAAGAACATACTTAGTGTCTTAGAGAACTAAGGATGTTGTCTTAAACTATGGAGAATGAGAACTTGAAGTGACTAAGATCACTGCTGCAAGTTTCCTAAACCGATAAAATGACTATAAGTCGCAAACGGTACTAAACAGTTTGAATAAGAGAACAGTGAGCTGGAAATCTTCCAAGCAAGATACTGTTACCGAATAAACAACAAATGCGGACTATTGCTGCAGCTGAGGCAACAATAGAAGCCATTTAGGTCGATAATAAATCTAATTATATTAGATATAATTTTGTTAGCTGCTGAGCTAGGCTGCAGCATAGGCTAAGGAATGAATGGTCTCATCAACGATCCAGATACATACTTTGATTATTCATCTGATTTGTTCAGATCATACATCATGGCGATGTGATGATCGAATAAATTGCATCAGATGATAATCATGAAAATCCGCTGACGAAAGCCTTTTCTCAGCAGTTTGAGCCAACCGTGCATAGTTCGGGTGTTAGATACTCGAGTGACTGGCTATAGGCCAAGTGGGAGATTGTTGGACAATTATGACCCATAGCGTCACTATTTGTACAGATCATGGTGTTATTGTACAAATTAACTATGTGACAAAGGAGATTGCTCTCTTATCATTTGTGATTAGATCACCAAGATGTATAAATGATAGGAGGTCCTTATGATTTGTTCCTGGATTGAGAATGATATGAGACATTATCATTCCATGAAGGATAAATCATCAAATATCCCTAGTCAGAGTATTATCGAGATTGGACATCGATAAATGCGTAAAAGTCTAGTATTACACTTGTGCGCGTTGTGAGGGCACAACATCATAGTTCTCATATATTTGGGTATAGGATACTCATGCAAGTGTAATAGGAGGTTGTGTTTTACCGATGGTACGGGAAATAGCTTCGCTCTGGATAGACCCCCTCGGAATTCCATTGGTAGTATGACTATGTGTCTATGGAAGTCCGAAATCAGGGTAGGTGTATTTGTTCTTAACTTGAGACTTGCACCGCTAATACTTGCGACAATCAATATACTTTGGTTTTGGTCGTCCAAGGCTTTAACCGGTTTCTGTGTAAGCCTCTTCTGGGTATATCGAGAATCGTAGTGTGTTGGCTGTTATGTCAAGACGGAAGTATCACTTCAGTCATATGGAGATGATGGTCACATAGGATACGGTACTAGTACTCTTATGTACTGCAGTCATCGGGATAAAATGACAAGGTAATGTTTATCCGATATAGAGACTAGTCACCAGACATCCGACATGTACTTCGTACGGGCAGACACAATTCCAGCCCCAGTCCTAGCACGTGATCATCCGATACTGGATCGACATACGCAATACTTCATATACTACGCCTGATATAGATCTTATATTCCTGTAAGGATATTTCTTGAGAATTGGGTAGGCATGGCGCTTTGCTAGATGCCAACCTTGTCTTGTAAATCGGTATAAACGTAGTACCAGGTACTTAAGTGTTCGGATATCCGACGACCGAATTTACTGCCAACATATTCGGGGATCTCATGGGTCGCTTCCCGAAGATTCACCGATGACGTATGACTCGCACTTTTAATTAATCTGGGATTAATTAGATGAGAGAGAAAATTAATCTGGGATTAATTGAGGAGATATTTTATCTGGGATAAAATATCAATTAAAGAGAGAATAACGATTAATTTGGAATTAATCGATTAATTAATATATTCGATATATTAAACGAGATTGGATTTTGACGCGAAATTAAAATTAGATTTTAATTCGGGCGAACGAGTTAATTTAGAATTAATTCATTAGCGACATGAATAGTGATTTCGCTAGGCATAATCATTTAATTGCGTCGCAACGGAAAATTCGTTAATTTGGAATTAGCGAACCCGATCCCGGGATTTTTTGCGAGCGCATTCGCATTTCGAATTCGAGTGCGGCATGCAAGTCAAATCAAGAGTCAAATCGCTAGTCACTTCAAGCGTCAAATCACTTGTCACTTTGAGTGATGTGACTTGACAACTTGATTAAGTGATGTGATAGTGGATGTGGTGGTTGTAGCCTTTATTGTTTGACTTTTTGAAACCAAATAAATTGGAAAATTAATTTATTAATTGAAGAAGTGTATTAGATACACAATTCTTTTTCCCACCAAAACTATTCACGGTTTGGAGCCTCTTTTCTCTTCTCTCTCACATGCCCATGGTGGGCATTTTTCTTCTGGTTTGACAGCCCACTACCGAGAGCTAAAGGGAAAAAGGGAAGCAAAGTGTGATGATTTTGCGGCAAAATCATCAAGAGCTAGCACTCCGAGAGACATGCGAATGTGATAGGGAAGTCCACCCATGAGCTTGGAATCATTTCGCGAAGCTTGGAGCTTGATGGAACCTTGCAAAGCCGAATCTTGGAGAGGGAAAAATAGTCACTGCCATGAGCTTTAGATGAACAGAAAAGAATTTTTTGTTCGTTGCCGCGTCGCTCAACCGATTGATGTGAGTATTTTGCAACTCCCTCGTTGTATTCGCACTTGTTTCATGCTTGTTTAATGATCTTGGGATGCTTAGAAAACTCCAACAGGCAATGGCCCACTATTAAGGCCGAATATACACCAAGGGCCAAACATGGCACAAAATGAAGTGGTGTTGGCTCAGGGTGTCCAGGTTTCTGAGGGGCAGAATCATGATTATGCCTCATTTTTTAGAGGACCGCAACCACCGCCCATAGCTATGCCATTTAATGGCAATGATATGCTAAGGGAGAAAATGACCGAGATCCTTCAAAACTAATTTGGTCTAGGCATACGGCCAATTCGGCCAAGATATCGGAAACTGTATCCTAATTGGGTCAATGTGGCCTATCCATGGCCTAGAAACTACAAGATACCAGATTTTTCCCTATTTACGGGGTCTGGGGAAGTTTCTACAATGGAACACGTAGGACGATTTACCCTCCAGTGTGGGGAAGTCAATGATTTCCACAAACTAAGATTGTTTCACGGATCACTGTCAGGGGTAGCTTTCTCCTGGTATGTCAGTCCGCCGGCCAATTCGGTAGAAAGTTGGTAGCAGATAGAGCAACTGTTTCATGCGCAATTTTACAAGGCTGAATCTGAAGTGGCCTTAGTCAATTTGGCAAACCTAAGACAAATTTCCAGGAGAGTGGGCCGAGACATTTTTACAACGGTTTAAGGTAGCCTGAGGCCGATATTACGTGTCTTTGCCCGAAAAAGAATTTGTGAGGATCACTGAAGGTTGCTTAAATCTCGATCTGAAAAAGAAGTTTCAGGATCGTGAGTTTTGGGACCTTCCCCAACTCACCACTATTGTGGTGCGTTATGAGCGATTATTACGAGAAGAGGAGCAAATGAAGAATTCGAGCAAAGGGATATATTACAGGAATATTGACTATGAAATAAGCGAAATAGACACCGAGTCGGCCGATTTATGTCTGGCCGAGTTGGTTAAAGGGAAACCTTACGTTTGCAAAATGTGGGCGGAACCCCAAGCGAGTGAGAACAATGATAAAAAGAGCAGGAATTTCTCCTTTGATATTACTAAAGTCGATGCTATATTTGACCAGTTATATAAGGACAAGCAAATTAGCTTGAGCGACCGAAATTCGTTGCTAACGGCCGAACAAATCGGTAGTAAAAAATATTGTAAGTGGCACAATGAATGGTCTCACACAACTAATAATTGCCTTGTTTTTTGTAATGTCTTACAGGATGCCATAAAATCTTGACGAATTACATTTGAGAAAAATATGGCAGTGGGAGTGACCCGTTTCCAAAATCGGTGGGGTTGAACATAATCAATCCAGACCTTGCCAAGATAAACCTACCGAAAGTCAATTTGGTGCTAGACGAAGGACAACACCGTCATCGTCCAAGCGCTTTGGAAAAAATTAAGGCACCTTCAGAGCAAGGAGACCAGCATAACATTTGTATTCGATGTAAGAACGACATAGAATGGATGAAAGAGTTAGAAGACACTTGCGAAAGGCTTGCAAAGAGAAAGCCATCATCATGGCATCCCCGGACCTTCGCCCCAAGGTTCTATGGGGAGAATTCAAATTTCGTCCATAATGTAAGGACATTCAGGCCGAAGATTAATCGGCCCAATGTTTGGCATTCGTACCAAAAGCCACACTCGGGCCAGCGGCCAAGCATGAACTATCCCCCTGTAGACGAAATGACAAGGACGCAGTTGAGGCGACACCAAAGGAATTATGGCCGTTTGATGCATCGACAAGGTGAAGCAAAGGCCACCACAGGCCGTAGCCCTCGCACCACAGAGAAAACATAAGTAAATAAAAAAAATGGTTGATGACAAAGAAGGAATGGTGATAAGTTGCGACGAACACACTAAATTCGGAAGATGGAAAAAGGACGAAACAGACGATGAAGAGCCGCCTATCTTCATTCAGTTCGACAATATGCTGCCATTGGTAGCTAATCATTACCTATTACCTGGGAAATTCAGGAGAGATAACAATTGGGAAGACGGAACAAGCGATGACGTTTATGAGGGTGACGAAACGGAATTTGCAGCGCTCTCAATCACAGACAGGGAAGCTGAAGATGAGGAGATGATCGATGTAGAAGAAGAAATAGACATCAAAACCGAATCAAGGAGAAGGGGAATTTCATAGAATTGGCTTCTCAGAGAATGATATGAAGTCGGTAATCCTGTAGTCAGGACATTGGGAGAAGATTTGGGATGATATCCGTGCCTTGTTTTGTATGGAACGCCTAAGCTAAAATGGACCCTCACCAGAGCCGAAAAACGGAGATTGACCGTCAATCATGTTTCCCAAGATTCACCAGCCACGTTGCCACTTTCCAGATGGGACATGGAAGAGGAATCGCTGAAATTGAGGGCGATCAAGCAATGGAAATAGGTCTATCAGGGAGAGTGTTTTTCCCAAAGCCACCAACACAAATGACGAAGCACCTGCGGCCGTTGTATGTAAAGGCAAAGGCTAACGGGATACCTGTCACCAAAGTGCTAATTGATAATGGGGCGGCCATTAATGCAATACCAGTCAGGATGCTAGGACGTTTGGCAAAGTCTGAAGAAAACCTTCTCCCTACGAAAGTGGTGCTTACCGGCTTTAATGGAGGGGCGACGACAGCAAAAAAAGTTATTCCATTGGACCTGCAAGTGGGAAGTACTACGAAGACAGTGGTATTTTTCATCATAGATGGACCAAACACATACAATAAGCTCCTAGGAAGAGACTGGATTCACGGCAGTCGATGCATCCCTTCATCCCTTCTTTAATGCCTAGTTTTCTGGAACCAGATAGACGAAGTAGAGATAGTGCATGCCGATAATAAGCCTTTCGCTACATAGACAAACTCGGCCGAGTACTTCATGTACGAAGGGAACTATGGGCCGACCAGAGTTTTGAATAAAGGGGAAAGCCCTACCATTGTGGCTCAGAATGATGAGTTTTACCCCTCTAGGTTGCTGGACGATTTGTTCGCACAGACGAGACCAACCACAATGGTCTTTGGAGAACCGACACACATCGATTCGAATGAAGTACAACCAGAATAAGGAGCAAGTCGCTCTTGCGGCCTCCATGGCCAATTTATTGGCCTATTTGATAGAGCAAAGAAGTGAGGATGAAACACAGGCCGTTATTTCGGCCTTACGAGGAAAATTGCTGGCACACCAGACGGATGACAAAATAAAAGAACTATATGGAATTGACTACTTGATGGAAGGAGGAGAATCAAAGGAAGAAGAATTCGCCATGAATGGACGACGCAAGACAAACATCTCAAGAGAACAAGGTGTTATTGGGCTTATTGGGCGTGGTAAATTTGGGGAATGAGCACGATAGGCGTATAACTTACGTCAGTAAGGAATTAGAGCCCCAGGTACGTGAAAAGTTAATTTGTTTGTTGCAAGAATACAAAGATTGTTTTGTATGGGACTACGATGAGATGCCTGGCTTAGATAGGACGTTGGTGGAGCATAGGCTGCCAATGACGCCAAGCCATGGGCCTCACAGGCAACCTCCTCGGAGGTTTGCACCTAATGTCATGCCTGATATTAAGAAAGAAGTTGAACGATTGTTAGAGGTAAAATTCATTAGAACGACCAGATATGTGGAATGGTTGTCAAATATTGTCCCAGTTAGAAAAAAGAACGGAAAAATAAGGATCTGTATAGACTTAAGAAATTTAAACCTAGCAACACCAAAGGATCAATACCCAATGCCGACGGTAGATTCCCTAGTGGATTCCACGACGGGGTATCAAGTGTACTCGTTTATGGATGGGTATGCGGGCTATAATCAGATCTACATCGCCAAAGATGATGTACACAAAACGGACTTTAGATGCCCATGCTCTTTAGGGTGTTATGGTGGGTGGTCATGCCATTCGGCCTAAAAAACACTGGTGTCACTTATCAGTGGGCCATGAACTTGATCTTCCATGACATGATCGGTAGATTCATAGAAGTCTATGTCGACGATATAGTGGCTAAATCCGTAACTACGGACGAACATTTTGGCCATTTAGCAACGGCCTTCGAACGAATGAGAAAGTTCAAACTAAAACTGAACCCTGCCAATTGTGCCTTTGGGGTGTCCACAGGAAACTTCCTAGGTTTCTAGTGCACCAACGGGGAATCGAGATCGACACCAATAAGTTTCGGGTGATCACCGAAGCTATGCCACCTCGAAATAAAAAAAAGTTGCAGAGGTTTTTAGGGCAAATTAACTTCTTATGGCGATTTATCTCCAACTGTGCAGGAAAAACAAAAGTATTCTCTTCCTTGTTGAAGCTAAAAGGCGACGATAAATTCGTCTGGATCGAGGAACACCAACAAGCTTTTGACAGCCTGAAGAAATACTTGTCACAGCCGCCGGTGATGGTACCTCCAGTGCCAGGAAAGCCAATAAAATTATACATAGCGGCTGAAGAACGGTCCATAGCGGGGATGATCGCGTAAGATGACGACATGAACATTCAGAGAGCCATTTACTATATCAGTAGACAATTGCTGAATTATGAATGTAACTACTCTCCCATGGAGAAATTATGTTTGGCTTTGTACTTCACATGTACTAAATTATGATCCTACCTTAGGCCGAATATAGTGTATCTGATCACAAGAATTAATATAATAAAATACATGTTTTCTCGTCCTATCCTGCATCAAAGAGTCGGATTTTGGTCACTATCGCTTTCAGAATTTGACATACGGCATGAACCCCAAAAGGCCGTTAAAAATCAAGCCTTGGCCGATTTTTTGGCCGACCATCCATGTCTGAGCATGATAAAGGAAATAGAAATGGATCTGGACGAATGCAGTCTGAAACCATGGATAATGTATTTCGACGGATCCAGCACAATGAAGGGAGCTGAAATAGGATTAGTCCTGGTCAGCCCGTTGGGAGAATCTTTCCAATTCCTAGTCAAGTTGACCGAATACTACACTAATAACCAGGCCGAATACGAAGCCTTGATACTTGGGCTAGAGATGCTCCTCAATATGGGAGTAACCCATGCGTCCATCAAGGGAGATTCACAACTGATAATTCAACAAGTGATAGGGGCTTTCAAATGTCAAAGCCCATCATTCATGGCATTATTGGACGTGGCCCAAGAATTGGTAGAACGATTTGATCATGCTGAATTAGAACACGTTCCAAGGGCGAAGAACGAATTGGCCAATAGCTTAGCCCAAGCAGCCTCCGGATATAAACAGACAAACAAAGGTGGGGTACGCAGGAGCGAAGAGGTTGAACCAGCCCTCGTGAGGCGAGCTAAAGATACGGACACCATGGTTATCGAAGCCGAAATGAAGGATGATTGGAGAAACAAAATCAAAACATTCCTAAAGCAACCCAAGCAGGGAAGGATCAAAGGCTAAAACTTAAAGCTTTGAACTATATAATATCAGGAGATGTGCTATATAAGAAACGACAAGATGGGTTGTTGTTGAAATGTGTAGGGCCATACGAATCCAAAACTATCATGACCGAAGTGCATGAAGGCATTTGTGGGGCTCACCAAGCCGGGGTAAAGATGAGATGGTTGATTATACGAAGCGGCTATTATTGGCCAAAGATGGAAGAATCGTGCACCTCGTATGCCAAATGATGCATTGCTTGTCAGAAGCACTGACCTATTCAAAGGGCTCCAGCAACTGAGATGGTCCCAGTCATTAAACCAGGGCCGTTTATGGGATGGGCGATAGACTTGATAGGGAAGATTTACCCTGCATCGAGTAAGAGGCATACTTTCATCATTGTTGCCACCGAAATCTTCACTAAATGGGTGGAAGCCATCCTAGTTGTAGAAATCTCCCAAGAGCATATCATCAAGTTCATAAAGGAACATACAATTCACCGATTTGGTATACCACAGACAATAATGGTGGATAATGGTACTTCATTAAATGGTGAAAATGTAAAAGATTTCCTAGGCGAATATGGAGTCCGATTAGTGAACACTACCCCCTACTACCCTCAGTCAAATGTACAAGCAGAATCAACCAACAAGACCCTTAAAGGATTGATTCGGAAGATGGTGACAGACAACGCCAGACGATGGGATGAATATTTGAGTCAAGCTTTATGGGCCTACAGAACGTCACCGTGAACAAGTACTTCGGTGATGCCGTTCCAATTAGTGTATGGTCAAGAGGCTGTGCTTCCAGTGGTAATAAATATTGAGTCTACCACGGTGATGCTGCAAGACAAATTGACACGGGAAGACTACAATGAGGCAATGATCCAGAACTTGTTGGAATTGGACAACATCAGATGTGATGTGCTAAATCGTCTAGAAGCACAAAAGAAAAGGATAGCCAAGGAATACAACCTCAGAGTAATGTCTAAATCATTCAGGGAGGGGGAATTAGTGTGGAAGACTGTATTGCCACTTGGTTCTAAGGACCCAGCATATGGCAAATGGTCGCCAAATTGGGAAGGCCCATTCATGGTAAAAAACGTGTTGCCAAATGGAGCATATCATCTACAAGACTTAAACAGAAGAGTGCATACAAGAGCAATAAACGACAAATACTTAAAGAAATATGTGCCCTCATTATGGGAGAACAAAAACATAATGCACTGAAACAATAATAAGTTCTCATTAAACATGGACAAAAACATCCTAAGAATACAAGGATAGACGATACCGAGAGAGAAGGTTTGCTATGCCATTTTGCATCTCTTGGAGGAAAAGCCGATCATCAACAGATATTGGCAAGGTAGGTAGGGCCAATATCCGGCGCAACTAGGAGGAGCTTTTGTCCAATTGAAGGACGTTCTCCGGCCGCGCGGCTTGATTAATTTCTAGTGCAGTAAAGGAAGCATATTGGCCAAGAACCTCCTGAAGGACCTCCATGTATGTGCTGGCGCCGACCAAAGGCGAAGGAGGCCGAAAAGAAGTAGAGGACAGTCATCCAAAGTGATCCAAAATGTCCTGGACTGTTTGCAGCAATGGGTCAGATACCTGTACATAAAGAAGAAATTAGCAAGTATAAGCCAGAGTAAGGACGAGCTAGAGTAGAAGAAAATACTTACCACCCCAGAACTAGAACCAGCGGGCTGACCCACCAGTGCCTCGAATTCTTTAGCCGCGGGCTGCGCTAGCTCTTGTTGACATGAAGGCACTGGGGATGATAGATGCTGGGGGACAAGAGTCGACTATGGTGCGGCCTGAGGAGAAGACGGCCGAGCAGGAGAACTCATTGGCAAAATGGGAGACTCAGCCTGAGGGGGCGACGGCTGCTCGGGAGCGGCCAATACTTGGACTGTCTGAGCAGGAGCTACGAAAGAAACAACCATGAGAGCCGAAGATGACGGCCGCTCAGGCTCAAGAAACTCCACTTGAGGAGAATAAGGCAGATGAGCCGAAGACGACGGTTGTGCTAAGACCGAAGCCTGATGCACATAATTGCTGGAGATACCGCTTCTGGCATCGAATGTTGTGGCGCAGTAGTCGGCCGAACATCTGCAAGAGAATCGGAGTCGGACGAATCAGAAATATAAATGATTTCATCTTCTTCATAAATGCGACGAAGTACGTCGTCTTTATACATAGACCGAGCCTCCTCTAATGACTCTAATTCGGCCAAACTATAGAGGCCCTCCACGTCCCTATAACTCCCTCTAAGTCCTGAGGAAGACATCCTGCTTACTAAAGGGTAGAATTACCTAAGGTAATGCAACAGAGCCGCAGTCGACCAGATAGGCTCTGGCGCTTCAGCCTCATCATCCGGATCCTGCACGATTGGTACAGAACTATCTGAAGAGAAGCGCTCAAATGGGGAATGATCACCAGGAATCTCCTCAACTCTTAGACGTGAACGACCAGACTCAACAGATGGCTCCGTACCTTGGGGGTCGGCTCCAATTGCACCTCCCTCTCCTGGGAATTGCGCCATGATGGGACCTTCGGCAGTGTCATCCTCGTCAGAGGGAAATTGAACAACCGGAATCCCTGTAGGTCCCGCTCCCTCGCTTCCGCCCATAGGAGCTTCGGCTTCCAGAATTCGCGCCGTTTCAGGAACTGCTGAAGGCAGATCAATCTTGAGAGCCTGCACCAAAAATGCACAGTCATAATATTAGTGTACCTCAAACCTGTATGAATGCAAAATAAAGCAGGTCTCAAGCTTATACCTTAGAGCGACGGATGAGCGGAACGTTCAAATCAGAACTTCGGCTGGGAGAAGGCTGCTTCCTTTTAGCAAGCTCTATGCTCTTGGGCTTAGACGCTTCAGCTGCCTTCTTCGACCCCGACGGCTCAGGAGATTTGGGGGACAAAGGAATAAAAGAAAACACCCTCGCGGGAGGCAAAGAAAAATATTGTTCATGGGTCGATGGCCAGAAGCGGTCAAAGTAAGGATGAACGGATGTACAAAGAGCAAAAGGAGATATGACAAAAGAAGACAACAAAAAGCGATTCTCCACCAAGGAGTCCTCAACCTCAGAAACAGAAAAGACCATAAAATGGTCTGACGACGCAGAATACAAATGAAAGAAGGCAAGAGGCCACCCTTGGACGAGGCCAAATTGACGGGCGACGAAGTTGGGCGAATATGCCTCCACTCCAGCCTTGCCATTGGCCCCAGTCAAGATGTCATGAAACAGGTCGCGACTGCATAAAAACTTGTGCCATATGTGATGACATGATTCATCCTCTTCCGAAAAAGGAAGGTCATGCACGAAAGACAGAATGTTCGACACAGTAAAAGGGAAAAAAGAAGGAACCCGAGGAAGAGTATAAAAATAATCAAAGGTAGCACGATGAAGGAAAGAAGACGGCCTAAGCTGAGCGAAGAGAAGGCCGGCACAAGAGTAAGGGTGAGTCGAATCAATTGTACCAAAAATAGGAAAGTAAGCTCTCAACCAAAGTTGGACGATCCACAAAGGACCAGAAGCAATGGGTGATGACCCCGACCGAAGTTGCTTTTGGAGGACGGCCATCCCCCGATACATGGCGGCAAGAAGAAAATAGGCCAAGTCTAAATGACGGCCATGGGCGAGATCAGAAGAAATAGGGAGGTAGCCCGCCACATATTTTTCGCTGGGTGTACAAACGATATTTTCACACAGCCAGTAATGAAGGAAGGCGTACGTTCTAGCATTGAAACCGTACCAGCCATTTTCGAATATGTGCGAATAAGAGAAGAATAGGACGAAAAAAAGGAAGGACCATTGAAGGAGGGGGAAAACGAAGGTTGTGGAGGCCGATATGGTCGCTCCGAGAGGGGTCAGACCGGTAAGAGCACCAACATCACGAAGGGTGATAGTAAAGGGCCCGACCGAAAAAATGAATACATTGTACTCGGAAGACCAAAACAGTAAGGAAATGGGAACAAATTGCGATCAAAGGCCGGCAAGGACAATGAAAGCTCAATGAGAGAAAGAAGATGTTAGTGTTCCTAGAACATGCAAGGATCTAATAACAAGAAAAGGTGTTCATAAATTCATTATAAGTTGCGGAATTACTTACATTGAATGGATTTGAGCTTTTAAAAAATTTTGAGAAGAAGATCTCCAATATCCTTCCTTGTTGATTCCAAGCTTTGAGTTGGTTTCCAAGATCCTTCCTTTATTGATTCCAAGCTTTGAGTTGTGAATGAAGATCTCTAAGATCCAACCTTTGTGTTGATTCCAAGCTTTGAGTTGGTTTCCCTATCACCTTAGAAGACTTCTACAAGTGCTAGCTTTTGTTGATTTTGCCACAAAATCAAAGAGAGGGAGAGATGAAGCTCACGCCTATTTTTTGTATTAGGGTTTGATTTTTGCAACAAGTGTTGTGTAATGAAAGAGAGAGATGCCTTTTGGTAAAACCATTTTACCCTTTTACCTAAACAAGGTGGTTGGGTAAATGGTTTCACCAAAACCATTCCAAGGTAGTTGGAAAGTTGGTGGCTTGGCATAAATGCCAACTACCCTCCCAACTACCACATGTGAAGTAGGCCCCACATTTGAATTCAAAATTCAAATGGATTCTACGAATGTTTGCCGCGGCTCGGATTCATTTAATCCGATTAAACGAATTTCCGTCGCTAAATAATTAAATCTAATTTAATTAAATGACGACACCTCATAAATATATTACGAATGCCGTTTACGAATTAATTCTAAATTAATCTGTTTGCTCGTATTAAAGTCCAACTTTAATTTCGTAATGAAATCCAATTCATATTAATATATCTTATATATTAATTTTAGCCCATGCAAATAAATTAAATAGAAAAATCAAATTTAACTATTAGATTTATTTACCGATTAATTCCAAATTAATCGCGTTCTCTCTCTTCCGAACACATTTAATCCCAGATTAAATAAAGCCTTAATTAATCCCAAATTAATTTTCTCTCTCTAAATTAATCCCAGATTAATTCTAGTTTAAGTCAACTGTCATCGGTGAATCTTTGGATATGTTGGCAGTAAGAGACCTCTGGATATGTTGGCAGTAAATCTGGTTATCAGACTATCCGATTAAGTGCGTACCTCGTACCACATGCTTACCGATTTACAAGACATGGTTGGCTTTTAGCAAAGCACCATGCCTACCCAATTTTCCATAAATATTCTTACTGGAATTTATAATCTATGTCAGACGTAGTATACGTAGTATTGCGTATTTTGATCCAGTATCGGATGTCACGTGCTAGGCCTGGGGCTGGAATGTGTCTGCCCCGTACGAAGCACATGTCGGATGTCTGGTAACTAGTCTCTATAATCGGATGAACATGACCTAGTCATATCATCCCGATGACTGCAGTACTTAAGAGTACTAGTTACATCATCTCCACTATGACTGGAGTGATACTTCCGTCTTGACATCACACCCAATACACTACGATTCTCAATATAACCAGCAGAAGCGTACACAGAACCGGTTAAAGCCCTGGACGACCAAAACCAAAGCATATTGATTGTCGCAAGTATTAGCGGTGCAAGTCTCAGGTTAAGACCAAATACACCTACCCTGATTTCGGACTACCATAGACACATAGTCATACTACCAATGGAATTCTGAGGGGTCTATACAGAGCGAAGCTATTTTCTGTACCATCGGTAAAACACAACCTCCTATTACACTTGCATGAGTATCCAATACCCAAAAATATGAGAACTATACTATTGTGCCCTCACAACGCGCACAAGTGTAATACTAGTCTTTTACGCATTATCGATGTCCAATCTCGATAATACTCTGACTTTGGATATTTAATGATTAATCCTTCAAGGACTGATACTGTCTCATATCATCTCAATCCAGGAACTAATCATAAGGACCTCCTATCATTTATACATCTAGGTGATCTAATCACAAATAATAAGAGTGCAATCTCTTGTCACATAGTTAATTTGTCCAACAACACCATGATCTGTATAAATAGTGACGCTATGGGTCATAATTGTCGAAGAATCTCCCACTTGGCCTATAGCCAGTCACTCTAGTGTCATACACCCGAACTATGTACGGTTCGCTCGAACTGCTGTGGAAAGGCTTTCGTCAGCGGATTTGCATGATTATCGTCTGATGCGATTTATTCGATCATCACATCGCCACAGAACTATATCGAAGAATCAGATGAATAGTCAAAGTATTTTTGGATCGTTGATGAGACCATTAATTCTTTAGTCTGTGCTGACGCATAGCTCAGCTGCTAACAGAACTATATCTAATCTAATTAGATTTATCATTGACCCAAATGGCTTCTATTACTGCCTCAGCCGCAGCAATAACCCGCATTTGTTGTTTATTCGCTAACAAATCTTGCTTGGAAGATTTCCAACTCACTATTCCGTTATTCAAACTGTATAAACGTTGTTTTTATCTGTTAGGAAACTTGCAGCAGTGATCCCAGTCACTTCAAGTTCTCATTCTCCATAGTTTAAGACATCATCCTTAGTTCTCTAAGATACTAACGGATGTTCTTAATATCAATCCAGTGACTATCACTTGGATTGACCTGTTTGTGACTCCATATGCTCAAAGCGTATGAGACACCAGGTCACGTACATTTTTCAATGTACGAGTTCTCAGAGAGTATTAACAGCTTTAAATCTATCCCAGTAGATCTTTATTCCTAGAATAAAGGTTGTTTCTCCCAAGAATTATACGGAGAATTTTCATGAAAGCCAAGCTTTCACCGATTGTAATATGGGAATATCATTTCCAAGAAATGACATATCATCATTATTTAGGACAGTCACTTTCAGTACGCTCCCACTAACCTCCTTATATACACAAGAATCATTTCTCATTTTGAATTAAATCATAAACCATTATGATTACATCAAAACGATAATTCCAAGAACCTAATGCTTGCTTCAATACAAACATGGATCGAATAACCTGCAAACCTTGTTTGCTAGTTTTTATACGATAAAATCATCAGGATGTTGTAAACATCCTCCAAAAGGTTAACTTTTCAGGAAAGCGATTTTTTCTGTTCAGCTGTCATATTTCATGAATGAAACATGCAGCATCAGCAAGCATTATCCAAATGGATTTATCCATGGCAACAGGTAAAAGTTTCGTTGTAATCGACACAATGTTGATAATGATACCTTTTCGCTACAAGCTTAGCTTAGTACGTTGGTATGTTGCCATCCATGTATGTCTTCTTTGAAGACTTATATAGTACCAATAGGCGCAATGCCTTACGGTACAATAACTAGTCTCTAAACATAGTTGGTATACATGGAATCCATTTCGGACTTCATGGAACTTTGCCATAATAGGGAGTCGATACCTTGTATCACTTCCTAATATGTAGTCAGTTCGTCTTCCTCAATAAGATTGACATCTTTATGAGGTGAGATCAGAAACCCATACCTCCCAGGTTGTTTTCTGACTCTCTCCGACTAACGCGGTTCTTGTGTATTCGAAGATTGTGCTACAGTTTCATCCTTGATGAACTATTTGTGTTCCATTAAGGACTAGGTGCCTTGAACAGTATTACTCCGATTTTCATCGAGTTTTACTATCCTCCCACTTATCACTGCATATCGGTATTCCTCTTAGGAAAAACGCATGGCGAGCAACAATTACATTGTTCTCATGTGAGATGTATAAGTACTATACTTTGGTTTCCCTAGGATAACCTACAATTTAGGCACTTATCCAATTTGGGTTCTAGTTTGGTATCATCCAAACATATGCCCAACATTCCCAAATCACCAGGAATGAGAAAACCCAGTTTCTTTCCGGTTCATATCTAATATGAAATCTGTCAAACAGATTTTCATGGAACCTTATTCAAAATAAGTATTGTACTGTTAAATGCTTATCCTTTGAAGGAAAATGGTAGCTCAGAGCGACTCATGATTAACCTTATCATGTCCAACAAAATTCGGTTTCTCCGTTTGGACACACCGTCAAACTGACGTGTTCCAGGAGGAGTCTTCAGTGAATGAATACTATACCCTTTCAGGTGATTTGAGAAACTTATTGCTTAAGTATTTTCATCATGGTCTAACCGTGATGGTATAAATACTTTAGCCGATCTGTTTATCTACTTCGTGTCGAAACTCTAAAAGTTTCCGATTTGTGTTTCATAAGAGACACATAACCATAACGCGATGCCATATCCGTAAAGGTCACGAAATAATTATATCCACCTCTAGCCTAGCTATATATGGGCCCACTTACGTCACTATGAACGAGGGCTAACAGATCGATGGCACTTACATTTTTACCAAGTAAAAGGTATTTTAGGTACTTTACCTAATAAATTAGATTCGTAGACATCATTTGAATGGAATCAAATCTGTCCTAGTATCCACTCTTCAAAAGTGTGGATATACGAGTCTTTTTTAATGTGTCTCAGACAACACTGCCATAAACAAGTCTTATCTGATCAAATCAGTTTGAGCTATTTGTTCGTCATATTATATGTTTGAGATTTATTTATATTCAAAATATAAATACTGTTATTCACATCTAATATGTTTATCTCAATATCATCTTTATAAAATAAAACACTTTAGTATTCTAGAATATAAAGGTATACTCGCAACGAGTTATACTCGATATAGAGATAATGTTTCTAGTCAAACTAGTTACATTATAACAGTTTCCTAATTTAAGTACACAACCGAAGGGTAGTTCCTAAACTTAGGTATCTTTGGTAAAACAGCGACATTCGTCTCGTTTTCGATTCGCAGATTAATCTCAATTGAAGTCAGTATCATGCTCATAGCAGATTCTGCACATCAATGCATATTTAAGTATCACACTTAGTATTTAAAATCCAATTTTAATACTAATAGTGAACATATTTATGACAAACATATTTGAAGTCAGAGCCTTGCTCGTCTTCAATTCCTTCATGTCTGCTTTGTCCATACGCTTGTCACGCTTCAGTGATCCCATTTGCCACAGTTTAAGAAGACATCTTGGGATATTGTAGGCATTGCATTTTTACACATTAGCCCAATGATGAGTCTCGTATGGAGGCAACTACCTCTTTAGTCATGAAAGTCGCGGTAAACGAACATTGGAAGGGTAAAGTTGGAAAATGGAATTTTTGTTGGATTTAACCTCGTTGTTTAGCTTCGGTTGCTTGTTGGACTTCCGTTTCAAAGCTTATCATAGGCCCAAAACCCCATAGACCACTTACCAAACCCAAACCAAACACAAAATACCCAAGCCTACCCACAAACCAAAACCCACGCCCATTGCCTTTTAATTTAGGTAGATACACATTTACCACATGCTAAAATCAAGACAAATCCTTTCCTAATTAGAAGAAATCAAATCAAATCCCTTTCCTAATCAAATCCAATCATAATCCTAAATTAGGAGATCTATTACTTATGAGATACCAATTAGAATAAATGTCACTATCAATAGAAATCATATTCCTAGTCGGATAAGGAAAGTCTCATTTCCTTTGCCTATAAAAAGAAGCCTTCACCACCCATTCAAACCCTAGCACATATCCCTCTCTCAAGCACGTCCAAGCACTTTGTGAAGCCTCCATCACACGCCCAAAGCCCTCCTTAAAGCCTCCATTGCCGAAACACCAAACCAAGACACCTCCATTGCCGCATCTCCTCTTCTTCACCAATCCCCTCTCACGCCCAGGCCTGAAACACAGCCCTCCATTGCCGAGTTCCAGCCACCATTCACAGCCCTAAAACACCTTAAAATAAGCCTCAAATACAGCCCTAAGGTCGCACAAAATACCCCCATTCACAGCCCCAATTCAGCGCCCAAAGTAGCCACTAAAACGCCCCCTCTGCACCTGTGAACTGCCGCAGTTCACCTTCTGTTCTGGTCAGTTTTTGTTGCGTCCATAGCCCACAAAACAGTCCTAAAATCACATAGACACCATCCTAAAAATCTGCATAGAGTTCCCCTAGAATACCTTAGGAAACCGCAACCTATAAGCCCTCCAAATCGCTCAAAACAGTCCACTAAATCACCGAAACAGTGACCTAAAACGTAACAGCGAAACGGACTTGAAACAGCAGCCCGAGCATCAAAGCAGCGAGGAAAGACGTTGAGTAGACAAATCGGAAAAGCATCGGATCAATCTCCCTTCCAACGGACGTGTAACGCCCTTTCTTGAGACAACAAAAGAGGTTAGACCTGAGGGCACCCTTTTTACTTATCTTCTTTATTTTTGTTTTATTTATTTTGATATATAATTGCATGAGAGTCGTTTGAGGCATGATGTGATTGTTGGATGAGCGGGATATGTGTTCCCTTTTGTGGTATATCGGATGGAAACCCGGACGTAAATTCCATAGCCGATTCTGAATGGACGGTAGTATGGTCTGCACTCGGGATACAATCCCACGTACCACTTAAGATACACGTATCTCGTCTCATCCAAATTTGTATTTGAGCAATGTTATAGTCTTTAGGTTATTCGTTTATTATTTAAAGTATGGTATAATTTAGTTTGTTATTTATTTGTTAAAGCATATTTAGGTTGTTCCTTATGCATATTATTAGTTTATGATGTGTTAGGATAATGATTTATACATGTTGATTTAATGGCTCAATATGCTCGTTGTGTTACATTACGTGGAGTTATTTGGATGAAAGCATGATTAGATCTAAGTATCTTGAGCATGATTATTGAGTAGACTTGGTTAATTCATTGCACAAATCATATCATCACAAGTGACATAAGTAAGGGACCATTCCGAACCCAACGGTTTGAGGTCTTCCCTTGCGAGGGGTGAGTGAGGCCTTAAATCTTGTCCGGTTCACACCGGGTGGCGACTCCATGTTATTTCGTACTCCCAACTAGGCCGCGAGCCTAGAACAGCGTCGTCAATTTCTGTTGTCTACAGATATGTCATTTGTCTTCTTAGAAGATAGTAATGATTTTTCCTTTGCCCTTTTCTATATCCCAGAAGCCTTTGGCCAAGCCTTGGATTTCTAGAATATTGAAGTAAGGTACGCCTTGCGCTACTTGCCTTATTGCAAACTTTGGCTTTATCTCCTTGAGAATAGCCATTATCTCTCCAAGAGTATTAATTGCAATTTAATACTTCTAAGATCTAAGAATAGATCTATGAAGATCCTTCAATTTCTTCATCATACTTTAATTATCTAATCCTTATTTCTGATTAGGAAATTAAGGAGTCCTTTTGACAAGTATAATGAATTTAGCACTAAAGTTATCATCACATGAATCTTCCAAAGATCATGCTCTACTATTTGCTTAACTCTAGGCTTGGGCCTAATATGTTATTTTATCAAATAAAGTAACTTATTAGTTTCCAGGACCATCCTGAAATTTTATTCCCAATTTGAAAATTAAAGTCGTTTAAAAAATTTTCAACCACCATGATTATGTTTTAAATGCTAATCTTTCAGTTATCTTGATTCCAATAGTCCAACTATCCAAACAACGATTTCGGGTACAATCTAATGTAATGATTACTATAGTCTAACTATATAATTAATTACATTTTATTGGTTAAAATCAAATATATATTGATTACTATAATCCAATTATAATCAACTATAAATGATCGGTAAAATTCAAATATATTGATTACTATAATCCAATTATATAATCAACTATAAATGAAGGGTAAAATTCAAATATATTGATTACTATAATCCAATTATATAATTAACTATAATGAAAGTAGTTTGAATACAATCCAACTGTTTATTAAAACAACAATTAAATATTTGACGAATGATATTTGATTGAGCGCGTATGGCAAGTAATTAAATGAATATTGCAAATTTAATTCTCGTCTCCCACTATTTTTCGGCGAGCCTCTAACCCTCTGTCGAGTACTCTCGGAAAACCCAGTTTCCTAGTGGGCTAGGATCCTGTTAAATAACACACAACCTTGACTTTGGCCAACAAGCTGTATGATATTTAACTAGGTAGATCTCTAAGATCAATTGGATCTCATCCAATTCCTATATCCAGTAGGTGGACATCCAAGTTCGAAACATATATCTAATATATGCCAATATGTATGATATATTAAATAACCTTTTTTCCTCTGAATCAACTAAGCCTTGGCTTTGGCACAACAAGCTTAATGATTCCAGTTAAGCGGGACCCATTGACATGGAAAGCTTCGTAATCAATATCGATGGACAAGAAGTGATCTTGACTTTGGCCAACAAATCACGACTTGGACAAGACACCGATATGGAACAAAACTCTCATGATTCAAACACATCCGCAATTGACAAAGGTCTTGACTTTGGCCAACAAACCAATGCCAACTTTGGATCTTGAGTAAGAATCACTCAACGGAAGGAAAAACGCTTAATATGTTTTGAGGGTTTTTCGCGTAAATTGGCAACCAATTATTATCTTTGATTAGGTCTCATCATACACCCTTAAGCATGCATTCTAAAAGCATAATAAGGCGCGATAAATAAATTAATAATGATATGCGGATGGATATGTCACAAATTGTTCCTAGAACAAATCACTCCATTTCCTCTCCCCGGCTAGAACTATTCTAACTTCTACCCAATTACATAATACAATAAAGAAACCTCATTAGATTGAGGGGAATTGGTGAGAAGAGAATTACAAACAGTAAGAGATAAAAGGCTGGACACGGAGGTCCAATTTAATAAATTCTAAATTTATTACAACAATTTCCAAAATAGCCCTCACCCTTCTAATATCCATCCGATATACATTATTCATGCAATACATTCATGTATTCATACAAATCATGTTATTCAATCAATCTAATCCAATTAATTAATCTTTGAATTAATGACCATCCAATGTTCAAACAACGATTTGATTTGCGCGAGTCAAACTCGTTTAAGAATAAATACTCCAAGTAAGTATTCTTGAATTATATTGAACTACAACTTTATATCCAATTTATTTGTATTCAATACTAATTCCAAATTAATTCCAAATTAAATATTTACACTTACTTATAAGCCTTAAAGACTTGGATTCCAAATCCAATCTTAATGGGTCTCAAAGGCCCAATAACATCCAATGTCATTTTAATTAAAGTCCAATGGGCTTTTAATTAATTCTTAAGGCATGGGCTTTGGCCATAAGGGTCAAAACCAAAATGCCAAGGCCCAATAGGAATCACCATATTGCCTACAAATTAATTAGGCCCATTAGGCCCAATTAAATTCTTTAAAGGGCCAAGTAATGTATTTGGACTTTATGGAATTGGTTCTGGGCCCAATTGGATCCAATCCAAAAGTCCAAAACCAAACTTTGTCAAAACAAGCCCATTAAGCCCAAATACACACTTTTAGCCCAATTAAATTATAAAGGCTTATTAACATAATTATAATATTCCAAATATCACAATTATTTTAATTAAAGTGTATTAGCCATGATTAATTAATTAAACTCAATATTTCCAAAATACCAATTAACTTAATTAATCATGCTTAATCCATCAATTTATGCTCAACACAAATTGAAGCCAAAACACACATCATTTCATGCTCAACATGCTCTTGAATTTAACATAAACATTATTGACTTTGATTCCAATCCAATCAAACCAACAATCAACATTTAAACATGCATTTAAACACATCCAATGATGTTATAAAAAAAATAAAATGAGCAGTTCACTGCACAGTATATTCGACCATGCTAAGGGAGATTTAAAATTTTTGATCTAATCATTTATCTCAAATCTAATCATGCACAACTCTAAGTTAACATATTATAAGCATGCTCAAAACATCAATTTGAAGAAATCATATTCAAAACACAAAAGCCCCAAACTTTAGTCTCATGAACCCTAAAATTTTCATGCTTAAAATTGGCTCTGATACTATTGTTAGTGTTTCTAGGACATGCCAAGGATCTAATAAGCAAGAAAAGGTGTTCATAAATTCATTATAAGTTGCGGAATTACTTATATTGAATGGATTTGAGCTTTTAAAAAATTTTGAGAAGAAGATCTCCAAGATCCTTCCTTTGTTGATTCCAAGCTTTGAGTTGGTTTCCAAGATCCTTCCTTTATTGATTCCAAGCTTTGAGTTGTGAATGAAGATCTCCAAGATCCAACCTTTGTGTTGATTCCAAGCTTTGAGTTGATTTCCCTATCACCTTAGAAGACTTCTACAAGTGCTAGCTTTTGTTGATTTTGCCACAAAATCAAAGAGAGTGAGAGATGAAGCTCACGCCCATTTTGTGTATTAAGGTTTGATTTTTGCAACAAGTGTTGTGTAATGAGAGAGAGAGATGCCTTTTGGTAAAACCATTTTACCCTTTTACCTAAACAAGGTGGTTGGGTAAATGGTTTCACCAAAACCATTCCAAGGTAGTTGGAAAGTTGGTGGCTTGGCATAAATGCCAATTACCCTCCCAACTACCACATGTGAAGTAGGCCCCACATTTGAATTCAAAATTCAAATGGATTCTACGAATGTTTGTCGTGGCTCGGATTCGTTTAATCAGATTAAACGAATTTCCGTCGCTAAATAATTAAATCTAATTTAATTAAATGACGACGCCTCGTAAATATATTACGAATGCCGTTTACGAATTAATTCTAAATTAATTCGTTCGCTCGTATTAAAGTCCAACTTTAATTTCGTAATGAAATCCAATTCATATTAATATATCCGATATATTAATTTTAGCCCATGCAAATAAATTAAATAGAAAAATCAAATTTAACAATTAGATTTATTTTACCGATTAATTCCAAATTAATCGCATTCTCTCTCTTCCGAACACATTTAATCCCAGATTAAATAAAGCATCAATTAATCCCAGATTAATTTTCTCTCTCTAAATTAATCCCAGATTAATTCTAGTTTAAGTCAACTGTCATCGGTGAATCTTTGGGAAGCGACCCAAGAGACCTCTGGATATGTTGGCAGTAAATCCGGTTATCGTACTATCCAATTAAGTGCGTACCTCGTACCACGTGCTTACCGATTTATAAGACATGGTTGGCTTCTAGCAAAGCATCGTGCCTACCCAATTCTCGAGAAATATTCTTACTGGAATATATAATCTATGTCAGACGTAGTATACGTAGTATTGTGTATTTCGATCCAGTATCGGATGTCACATGCTAGGCCTGGGGCTAGAATGTGTCTGCCCCGTACGAAGCACATGTCGGATGTCTAGTAACTAGTCTCTATAATCCGATGAACATGACCTAGTCATATCATCCCGATGACTGCAGTACTTAGAGTACTAGTTCTGTATCCTACGTGACATCATCTCCACTATGACCGAAGTGATACTTCCGTATTGACATCACACCCAATACACTACGATTCTCAATATACCCAGCAGAAGCGTACAAAGAACCGGTTAAATCCCTGGACGACCAAAACCAAAGCATATTGATTGTTGCAAGTATTAGCGGTGCAAGTCTCAAGTTAAGACCAAATACACCTACCCTGATTTCGGACTACCATAGACACATAGTCATATTACCAATGGAATTCCGAGGGGTCTATCCAGAGCGAAGATGTTTTCCGTACCATCGGTAAAACACAACCTCCTATTACACTTGCATGAGTATCCAATACCCAAATATATGAGAACTATGCTATTGTGCCCTGACAACGCGCACAAGTGTAATACTAGTCTTTTCCGCATTATCGATGTCCAATCTCGATAATACTCTGACTAGGGATATTTAATGATTAATACTTCGAGGACTGATATTGTCTCATATCATCTCAATCCAGGAACTAATCATAAGGACCTCCTATCATTTATACATCTAGGTGATCTAATCACAAATGATAAGAGTGCAATCTCTTTGTCATATAGTTAATTTGTACAACACCATGATATGTACAAATAGTGATGCTATGGGTCATAATTGTCCAACAGAAGATGGTGTTTGTCTAAAAAAAGCACGAGTTTCCGCATGTAACAGCATACGTTGATACCAGGCTTCGAAATCTACATCGGGCTTGGGCCAAGTGCGAATCGGACTGGACTGAGCAAGGACATAAATGTTGAGTGGTTCAGAAAATGGAGGACTAGAAGAAGAGGGAAATTATTGAGCCAACGGGGTCGTTGCAATGGCGTTATCATCAATAAAGATTGGGCCAAGAGCGTATTGGCCGAAATCCTCATTAAGAGTGTGAAGGCCAAATACGCCCACAGAAGAATCTTCCAATGCCAACTTATAATCAGCGAAAGTTGAGTCGTTAGTTTTGGGAAAAGAGGAAGAATAATCCATTGATGACAAAAGATCAAGAAAGCAGTACAAGCGAGTTTGCAGAAAAAGTTAAGGGTATAGCGAGAGACAGAGGGGGATGAAGCCTTATGAACAGACGAAGGGTTTAACCTGGGACAGCTGTCGCAACATGAATCGTCGATGAGTAAAGGAAGGAAACATGAAAGTGACATAAAAAACGGCTCCTAAATGGGCCTCATGATGAAGCACGTAGGAAAGGGCCCACATTTAATGCAGATATGATGGGTTTGCGTAGAACTCTAAAAGACGGCCCGACAAACTACAGGACGAAGGGTCTAACCCCGAATTTACTTCGCTCGACCTCGCTACATCAGCCTCCAACAGATCGGCCGAGCCTCGAAATCTTTGCATCGATCTTCAAAATCGGCCAATAACAGGTGTCAACACTACACTTTCCAAAGACGTCGTCCAAGCCTTCTCCATTAGTAACAGAAGTAGCAAAGACTGATACGACAAGACCATCAGGCCATGGGATTACTCTGACAGAGGACCAGACTTTGGGCAGGGAGCCCCCCCAATCGATCAGACAGCACGTGAAAAAATCCTTCACGTGACAACATTACCAAGGTCTCATCACCACCTATTTAAAGGACAACCTTACTAACCAGACTCTCCATAGTAAAACAGAGAAACTTCTCTTTAGTAAGGTGTGAAATAGAATGTAAGAAGACTCGATAACGACCATCCACATGGTGTAAGGTGTAAAATGAAATGTAAGGTTGTGGATGGGCTGCCTCCGTTAGCGACAAATTGTCCGAGGTCCTCTGTGTGGAAGGTACTGCACCTCCCAAGTTGCGAATGGGTTAAGCTCTTTAACAACAGCTTGCCTAAGCTTCTCTACGCGTAGCATGCTGCTTACCTGGGACCTCGAATCCTATGGATTGGGGATTGGCCGAACGAGGGGCCGGCCGAAGGCGGAAACGGGTGATCATACAAGTTTTTATCACTCCAATACATACGCCGTCTCACCTTCTCCGACCGAAAATTCGCTCATCAGATTCTCTAGACTGAGGGATTAGCCGAATGATAGGCCAGTCGATCAAAACAGACTAGCTGAGGATGAAAGGGAACGTCCGTCAGGATAACCCTCGGTTGGCGTAGTGGTCTTCCCTGAAACGAGGAAAGAACGAACCGGGATGGAAGACTAAAAATTCACCTCGATCTTCACGTCCAATGCCTTCAAGGTAAATTAAGGGGACAATTGTTAACAGACGAAAATCTCCACCATAGAACGGAATCGCCCTGAGACTAAAGAAAGAGCGAAGGGAAAAAGGGCGATGGACCAAAGGGCGACGGACCAAAGGGCGTGGGGCGATCGGACCAGTGGTTAGGACGAAAGCCCATGATGCGGTTACGTTTAGGACGAAAACCCATGATATGGTTACTTCCACGATCATGGCAGTTGGACAGTTTTCCTCCATAACCAAGCAGTTGAGACACGTAGCTCAGCGGTTATAGGCACAATCCAGCAACTGCAAGGAGATACTAGAACCGCTTAAAATAGTTGACAAACTTCACTATAAAAGCTTATCTATGCCAAGAGAAACAGCCCGATCAAATGAAGACTCAAATGAGCATATTTTTATTTTTATTTTTCATTTCTTAGATTGTAATCTTAGGACTGTAACTTGTGTGCTTGCGCCCCTTGGAGGCTTATTCACTTAATCAAACACCCCTTGATAGGACATTGTCTCAGGAGGTTTGAACCTTACACGCTCTTCTTTCTTCACGTATTAAAAATTACGCAAACAGTATGAAGATGAATTTTTTTGGGAAGAGAACTAGTTTGAAACGTTAAAACAATTTATTCCTTTAAATTTTTAACCCTTCCATATAAAAGATGGAATTAAATGAAATATTTTTAATTGCATATCAATTCAAATTTGTCTTGCCATGTAGTAGCACCACACAAAGAAGATGACAGAAATATATATAAGTAATATATATATTCACTAAATTTCCTTTCTGATAAACTAAGCATTAAGACAAGAGCACACATTCACTACGTGAAAAAAGCATACCTTAACGGTTAAAAACTGTCATCTAAGGAGAGTTATGACAAATTTTATATTTATCATTGTATGTGCAGTCACATCATGTGACAGACAAAAAACCATCACAATATATGATAATTTTTAGCCTTCATAAATCTATCATGACTCGTGATAATTTTCTATCACTAATCTATAACAGATGTGATAATTTATTTCTATCACAATTTTTATTTTCTGAAAATTTATTTATATTATTAAAAAATTATATAATTCTAATTAATTAAAATATTAAAAGAAATAAATTCGAAATTCACAAACATTAGATAATAATATATATATATATATATATATATATATAAATGAAGTTCCATGTACTTTAACAACTATCATTAATCTAAACATCATCAGATTTCCATAACACATACCAACTCAAACATAATATCAAATATATTCTAACACTAACTACAATTTGAAATCCATTAATAATCAAAACATCTTATAATAGAAGTATTGTCAGGTGTAACATAATCATCTTCATTAAAACTTGGTCTAAACTCCTTTCTTACATAACTTTCCAGACAGCTTGAACCCAGCGACATTGGGCAACATCATGCTCATAGGCTGTCATCAGAAAATATGAATTAGAAACAAAAAAATAAAATACACAAAATAAAGACATCACATACATAGCTAACAACAGTCGTTTCCTTGTGATCCTGAAATATCTGAATCCCAAGAACATAACTGGCCTCTCTCAAATCTTTCATTTGGAATTGGTTAGCTAGCCAGGTTTTCACGTCTGATAATATATTTACATCATTCCCAATGAGTAAAATATTATCGACGTATAAAACAAGAAAAACCACATTCTTGTCAATGACGCGCTTGTATACACAAGGCTCATCAACATTTTGCTCAAAATCATAAGACTTGGTCGTGGTTTCAAATCTTATATTCCAAGATCGAGATGCCTGCTTAAGTCCATAAATGGACCTTTGCAGCTTGCAAACCTTTTGCTCTTAACCTTGGGCTATGAATGTTGGATAATATGACCCATAGCGTCACTATTTGCACAGATCATTGTGTTGTTGTAGCAAATTAACTATGTAATAAGGAAATTGCACTCTCATCATTT